>RJWT010002606.1:0-40139 GCA_004365215.1 Cuniculus paca | reverse complement strand
TATACTATTGAATGAATTCGTTTTAACTTTCAAATATGGAGAGCTAATGAAATCAAAGTCATAGGTTAGTATTTAGCATTTATATAACACTTGTATTTGCAAAGTACTTTAGAATAATTTATTCCTTACTCCCCATAGCAGCTCACAGGGAGGCTCAGTCATCCTTCCCTTTACAAATAAGGAAATAGAGACCTGGAAAGGTTTCCTGACATGCTATGTGGCTGATTGCTGGAAGCTACAGATTGAAGCATAAGGGTCTTGGAGGAGTGTTGTTCATCCTTTGGGCCCTAAAAAATGAGATTTCTTAATAAACTTATGAATCATGGAGAAGAGGCACAGACTGAGTATGATTTTACTAGGCTGTTTCCACTGCTTCTCATTGATGGCTTAAATCATCTTAGTGCCACTGAGCCCTTTTCAGCAATAAAATAAAAAGTGTATTAAGTGTTAAATTCTGCCCATAACTGGTATTTCTCATTGGCTGCAAGTTTATGGAAGCTGTCAACTTCAGACACCAACTTATATGAAGTCACTCCAGCCTCTGTAGGTAGATGAATTGATCTAGTCAGAAATGACAGGCTAAAATTAACAAATTTACCAAAATCTTGGAGCTGGGCTATATTTGCCAGTTTTCATACTCTAGGACCATCTTCCTACAAAACCCCAGAATTGAAGCATTCATCTTCTAACCTAAAGATACTGTTACCTAGATAGCTATTTTAGTTACAAAAGAGATCACCATAGTAACCAATTAGTATTTATGTTGCTACAAGAGCAAATAGAGAAAAAGAGGGAAGTAGGATGTGCTTACTCACTTGTATGTGATCTCAACAGAGAAAGGAGACAATGCTGATTCCAGTTTTCAAATTCCCATTGACTTTTCTCATCCTGTTTCATATTCACATCTGTATTTTCCATAGGTAACCCATTCAGTGTGAAAGTACTTACGGTATCTACAATAACTTCTATATTTGTTAACAAAAAAGTGAGATGGATTAGTGGAATAATTATGCCTCTGGCATGGCAGCCTGTTGCAGAATCCTTTCACCCCACACAACCCTAGGATTCAGAATGTAAGCCTTAGTCTCATACCTTCTAATGGATATAAGTCTCAAATTACCTTACTTTTCTGTTTCCCTTCCTCTAACAGAACATGAGTAATGTTATTATCTATTGTTATTCATTCGATTGCATTTTAACTTCCTTGTTTTAATTATAAATATCCTGAGAAACAGAAAGTGTGTCTTATCATAGAAAAGGTCACTATTAAATCTAAATCCCAGCTCAGATACCAACCAGCAAGAAATTTCTGAAGAATTACTAACTTTTCTGGATCAATTTCTTGAAAACAAGCACAGACATCTATTCCTAGAGCCAGAGTGAGTATCTTGGGATCTGTCTAGGCTAAGTGCTCTTTAAAACTTAGATCTATTTTACCAACTCTTTTTGAAGCATACAATGTAATTCCAAATATTTGAATATGTGTTCATGGATGTTCTACATTGAATAGTTTATTGGCTCTCAAGTACTTCTCAGAAAACCTTCCACACTAAAAAAGAGGGCAGTGATGTCTAAATGCTTGTTAGAATGAGTGCACAGCAAATCCATCAGAGAACTTGGCACAAAACTCACATAATTGCATGGCCATGTGGGTACCATGATGTCACCAATAACCACAGGGATGTAAAGAAATTTCTCCCCAGGTTCAGCCTGAAACAGTTCATCACCCTTCAGAATTAATGAAATAGACTAAGAAACTATTACTCTGAAAAGTTAAGTGTCTATGTAGTTTGGATAAATTGAGTAAAGAATTAAAATTTCCCTTCCATTCAATTTGTTGTAGACTGTTTTAATGGCAAATAAATGGTAAAAGCCCTGTTTATGGACCATAGAGGAAATGGAACAATCTTTTTGGTCTGGTCTGTTTGACTTCAGACTCTTTTGACAAATCAAATAGAAGAATTAGACAAGTGAAGTGACATATTACTTAAATGAATTTCAGTTCTTGTCTTAGCTGTTCCAGGTAGATATTCTCAACAAATCACTGCCTGCATCATCCATACTAGCACATTGTTTCCTCATTAATCATAAACACTCATGGCTGCATTTTTTCCTCTAAGTTGTCTACTTGATTTGACTATAAGCTCTGACATAAGCTGTAAGTTCCACATCTCCTGCGGTCACTTTCTGCTCTTCGATGCCCCATTGTTTATGTCAGCAGTGATATAGATACTGGCACAAGTGAATATTTATTAAATTATTTCTAATGCCCATACAATGCTAGTAATAAGCACAATCAAATAGAAAGAAGCTTATTTGAATTTACCTGATACAGAGGAATCATCGGGACTGTTATCTCGCTAAATAAATTCTTTTTTTGTTTCCTTCCTATTTACAAAGACACTCAAGACTTTTCTTATTCAACATAATACATTGATGTGGTTTATCTATCAGGCCAGTCAATTTCAAAAATGGGAGGATGATAATAGCATGAAATATTTATTTCTATCTTCTATTTAATATGAAGCATTTTTTTAATGTTCAAAAATTGTCATTTTTTATACTATCAGACTACTTTGTTAAAATATCTAAAGATTTTTAATTGCTAGTTTTTTTTCCTTTTGGTAGTAAGTAATTGTATTTTAAATAGTGCCTTTTTCTTCTAAAGGGCAGTTGGTTAAACTCTAGAACAATTTACTCTGTTTAAATCTCCAGTGAGAGAAATGTGATGAAATTATGTAATTATACACATAGAAGAATGGAAGGCACTAACTGCCTATAAAAAGCCTCCTAGACTTATAAAAGTAAATCCAGGCAAGTAAATTCAAAAGATTTAAAAGTAACAAATATGTTTTAATACACGAAGTGTACAATGTCATTTGCATTATAAGATTTACAAATATTAAAACTATATGACCCTTTCTTTATGAACCAGTAAATAATTTGAGTCATGAAATCTGAAGAGGTGAACAGTTAAATCGTTCTTAGAGATGAAAATACGTATTGAAGATAAATCACCAAGCACAACGTAACTCTTAAGAGCTAAAGAAGAAGACAGCATGAACATTAAATAGATACAAGCTTAGAAGTGGAAGACATCATTTCAGATTGGGAATGTTCAATCCATTCATCTTTTACAAGCATTTCTTAAAATTGGACCATGTACTCCCTCAGGGATAAGTTTGGGGAAGAGATGGGATCAGAGCTTAGCTTCTTGGAACATGTATTGTACATACCAGTAGCTTGAACCATATCACAGAAAACCTTGTACCATTGCTTATGATTTTAGATGTGTAAATGATAAAACAGTGGCAATAAAAAGCTACAGTTTATAAAAGTAAGACATTATGCAAAGAGTTCCATATGTGTCATGTCATTCAATACTTGTGACAACTGTTTAAGGTTCATATTAATAAGTCCTGTTGAGCTAGGAAAACTTTTAGCTTATTCAGAATTCACAAGGTCAAAATAGCTTGATGGCAGTAGATCCATGAGTTCAAAGTCATGTGTATCACATCAAAGTCTGAATTTATTTTGAACCTCGTAGACCAGGAGCTTCCACAACCTCATTATAAATTCTATGATGACAAGGCTATAAAGTCTCTTTTGTCATGACAATCTTCATCATGACTGAGTTTGAATGTGATGATTGAAACTTACAATGAGTAGCTCTGTCATTAGTCCATGTATAATAATAAGAAGTGAGGGAAGCTCTGTTGACTTAGGAAACCATGCTTCAAAAATATTCAAATTAAGTCACTAGCATCTTAAATTAGAGATGTTCTTGTAGAAGAGAGAAATATACAAGACTCTGATTTTATCCTGTTCTAGCCATGGGTTCTTTAGAAAGAATTTATACACACTGTTCCTCAAGTTTTCATGTATAAACAAAGAGAACAATAATAGCTACCTAATTATGCTATTGTGAAGATCAAATTGTAAAAATCTGTGTCAAAGCAACTAGAAATGTAACTTACAGATAATAAGTGATCAAAAATATCAACTATTATCACTGTGGTCCATGGTTGGGGATATCTACAAACATGCTTTAGTGGAGCGATTTAATGTATGTTTATTATTTCTCAATAATTTTTCTAGGCAGTAATAAAATGTTAAGGTAGGGTTAACAACAGGACTCAGGAGTGAATGAGCCAAGATAGAGAAACAGAATTTAATAAAGTGTAGTAAACTACATCTCAAAGTCCATGCCTGAGTCAAATCTACCCTCTGTGATTCTGACATGAAATTTGCAGATGAGAATGGAATGTTTCTCTGCTCAAATTCCCAGGATCATTTGAGCTAGAAGTCTTCCTAAAGTTGTTTTGTGTGAGTTTTTGAAAGGGTGCAAGCATGCATATGTGTATTTGTATATATGTGTGTGGAAGTGTGTTTAGCCTTTTTCCTTCCTAAAATCTTAAAAGATAGTTGAGTGTCTTTTCTCATTGTTTCTATTAAGTTTCTTTAAAAAAAGTTTTTTTATTACTTTAGATACAATGAGAGGAAGCCTTAGTTAGTGGCTACTTCAATGGTCTTGTCGTTTATTCTTCAGATCGACATACTTTTGACATGGAAATCTATAAATAAGAAATCAAAATCTATTTAGTTTCCCATACCCAATGTATAACACACTTCAGGGACTAAAAACTGAAGTCTCAAACTAGTTCTCTGACACTAAACAGCCCCATAAAATAAAAGATCAAGGAAAAGTAACATTGCTTCAAACTACAGAAACACAAGTGTCTTTCTGCCACCATATTAGCCAATCAATCATATATCAAAATGCTGTATTGATTGCCTATTGAACTCTTAGTTTTGAACGTTGCCGTGTGAAAAAGCAAAAATAGAAAAAAGGCTAGCAGTTATCAACAACTTGTGTCAGGGAATTTAGTTAAGGGTAACAGTGTTTCAGGAACCATTCTAGAAGGGGTTCAGATGAGACCATGATAACAGGAATCAGTTTTCTTTGCCTGTACCTCAGTTGTACAATAAGAATTTCAGATCTCTTCCTTTAAATTGCCTTCACTCAACATTTGTGAATTCCTGGTGAGCAATGATTGTGTGAGGAGTTACCCAGTACTCTAAGCCATTGCCTTGCAGCGGTTGATCCCATTTCATGATCCCATCCCTAATTGGCTGTGACCCTTTGTTCAGCCTTCCTTCTTTGTAACTTTCTCCATTAGTTACTTTGGAAAACCTCTTTACAATATTTCTGATGTTTTTAGCCATTTTTAGAGGTACATTTACAATCCTTGCTTTTTAAAGACTTTTCTCTTCAACTAGTTTACGCTTCTTGGTTTATTATTTCATCCCTTATCTCCCCCATAACCTTATCAAAGAGATTGTTTCCAATGTATGGCATCTTCCTGACTCCTAACTCCTCCTCTTACCTCATAACCAACTGATCAATCAGTCTTACCAAGTGTGACTTTAAAATAGATCCAAGTATTAATTGTTTCCAAAAACCATCACTACAACAATTCTGTCCCAAATTCTTATTTTCTATACTTTGAATCATAGCAATGGCTTTCTTATGGACATCTCTCAATTTGATTACTATGACAGTTCTAAGTGAGAGTTCTCTGATCTATTTCATTTACATGGAATTTTAAAAATACAAACCTGATTATGCTATATTGTATGTACTCTCACAACCTTTTAGTAGTCCTTTAACATTTTTTTTGAGAATAGAATTTTTTTTATTCTTTATCCCCTGCCTTCCTTTCCACCCTTATCTTTCATCCTGCTCTCATGACACCGATCACTTACAGGCCATGCTAACCTTCTTTATAATGCCTAAAGCTGCAAGGTTGTCTCCTCATTATCTTCTTCATACGCTCTCTCTTTTATCAAGAAAAACCTTTCTGTAGTCTTTTTTCCTACCATTCTCAATGTCACCATAAACTACATTTTTCTAAGGAGATTTTATGAATCTGCTTGCCCACCTACAATCCAGCACAAAAATATCTTTCTTGTGTGCCCCTGCAGCACCCTAGATACCCATTACTAGGTCTTCCACCACATTATCATCATGTATTTATTGGTCCCTATAAAAAACAAAACAAGGGTCATCACATCTTGCAAGTACTTGACACTGGAGGATGCTCAGTTAGTATCAGAAGAATGCAAGAACAATGGAAAATGATAGTGTCTGATGGTAAATGTGTGACTACCTTTACTAATGGAAATGGCAAACTTTCTAAAAACAATATTACCATCAAATCAGCTGAGAGCACTGATACATACCCAAGGCTAAATAAGCAACACAGGAAGAACAACTGATGTTACTGAAGCTGCTGCAGAGTCTCTAAGTCTCTCTTAAATTCTCTAAAAATTTAATTGCATAGGACTTTAGTGATACAGTTTCTGAGTTTCCCCCATCCTTACAATTCAAACATGAGTCAATGGAACCTAGGATAGAGATTAGTATGGTAACAGATATAAAACAAATAATTGGAGGTCATTTCTTCTCTTGGTTATCCTGAGACATGTCTTTAAGTCCCCACATTTGTCTTCCTAGCATGAATCTTCACTAGAATGATCCAAGAGTCACACTGAAATAAATTCCAGCCTCTTTTAATCAGCCATATCTCTCACTAGGCCTCTGGAAAAGTCTACATTTGAACATAGATCAAACAATAAATATCACAAATCTTATGACTTCACTAACCTGTCTTGTAACTCGGTTTCATTATTCATCTTTTTTTTCTCTTTAAAATAAAATTTTAAAAATCTTATGACTCATGCTCTATAGTCTGAATCTGAACGTATTTCCATGTCCCAGCATTATCCTTATAGTTTATACTAGCTTACTACTGAGAAAAAAAATAGAAGAGCTATGGAATATGAACAATTATAGTAGAATACACTCAAAGGAGACTTCAGGAAACCTGAACACTAGTTTTATACATACCCAAATCAGCTGCGTGGGATTCAGTAAATTAAAAACTTCAATGAACCTAATTTACCATTTGTAAAATAATTTGATTCAATTAAATGACTGCTAGCTTCCATTTCTTACTTTGTAAAATACAATAAACTAAAGGTCTATTTTATCAAAAATGCATCAATCTATTTAGAGAGGTAAGGCTTAACAAAGAAACTATAAAAATATATAATTTAAGATTCATGAGAAGACTCTTTGGTGCTATCTACAGAAGACTGGGATAGGTAGAGTGATTAGAAAATTACAATTTAGACTGGGGATATAGCTCAGTGGCACAAGTGCTTGCCTGGCAAGGTCTTGAGTTTGATTCCCAGTAACAAAACAAAAACAAAAACAATTAAAGCATGAGAATCTTGAGTCAGCATTGAATCAAAGCTAAAATAGAAAAGCACGGCACCTGTTGTGATTTAGTGAGTGTCTAAAGCAGACCTACGTATCAGTGATTGGTTTCTAATTTGGACAGAATACAAAAACAACCAATTAACATAAATAATAATGAAGTAGCTTGCAATCTATTAAAACAAAAGATTTATCTTAAAGACCTAACATAAAGCTTCACTCCTTAAACTGGTGAATCTTTGCCTATCAGGAAACTCAGCTATACAGAATGACTTATGTCTGTGGACTTTGAATAGTGACAGTTTTACTGTAATAATAATAACCACAGTGCAGGAAAAGGAAAAGACAGATGGATCCAACTTCTAGGCTTTACCATCACTCCTCCTGATTACTCTTGCTTATTTTGAGCATCGACAAAATGGTGTGGCGGTTATCATAGATCTTTGCATAGCATTGATTCGAGTGTGTGTTGAAACAAGCCTACTACTGTGTAATTCATTTATATCACTAGCTCATACCTGCCTTTTCTTCCCTTCTTTCGATCTTACATATCTCCAAGATGAGCATTTATCTTACTTTGCTCTCCTGTTCCTCTTCTGTTGTCAGTCTAGCAGGTGTTCTTTTCAGATTGCTTTCATTCTTCATTATTCATCTTGGGTCCCTTTCTACTTTTGTGTCCATTTTTATCCTTCTCTTCTATTCCTGGGTACCTCAGGCAGCAGAGACATCCATTTGTCAGAAATGTTTTGTACAATTTGTTTGAGGTTATTTTCCTCTTAAACTAGGGCTTACAAAATCCACCTGGTGAACTCTTCCTTGTTTATAAGGGAAGAAAGGCTCTGTACACTTAGGAGAAGGATGAAATCAGGACTGTTGTTTGTTTTCACACCTGCTCCAGTCCCAATTCAATGATTTTTCTTGTGTGCCCCTACTCAGTTCTGAATGACATCACCACTTATTTTTTCCAATAATAAATCTAGTTGAAGTTTTTTTGAATTCAGCAATTCCAGTCCATTTAGGTTTACTTGGCATCTGACAAGTTGTTAGTGTTAATAACCACACTAAAATATTTAGAAATTGTGCCATTGCATTCCTTTATGCATTTTACATTGCTCTTATGGAGAAGCTCTTATGGAGAGAGCTACCTCTACCCTTTCAAAGTGATTCAAAACCCAGTAGCACTTCTCACTCATTGACGTTGTAGTAGGACATGCTATTTCAACATCTTTGGGGCAGGACGCTATCAGTATCAAAAGTTGACCAGCAACACTGCCAAGCATGATGGGAGAGAGCCTCTGAAAAAAAATGATAGCTTCCATATTCAATTTTCATTCACACAGAGAAAAAGTCATTCACACATATGCATTTGGTTAATTGACATACACCACATTATATATAAGAAGCAGAAAGCCTTTATTTTAGAAATAATGAAGAAACATGCCAGAGAATTTAAAATAATTGATTTAAAGTTTTAATCTAATTTGATCAAAAATATAGTGAATATTAATTTTTAAAAATGTTACAGTAAAACACAGGTTGCTGTTAATTTCCCTCAAAACACTTTTCCTCGAGCACACTTACCACACTCATTTTGCAACTTTCTGAAGCAGTTCTTGGAATACTCTTTTGTGAATGTCTTCAGCTATACTTTCATGCCTGCCTCAGGGTCCTGAATCTATTCTAAACACTTGTTTCATAGACTTTTTTTTATTTTAAAGAAAATAGAACAAAACAAAACAAAGCAAAGCAAAACAAAACAGAATAGAGTCAAACACAATGTAGCATTTCAGAACAGAACACTGCAAGCAATACAGGTTTTCAAAACATAACAACAGGAGATTAACAATGGTTACCCTAGTGTCTGTTGCTTTCTTCGAAATGGTTGTTCATACATTCACAGACAATAAACTCAAACAAAACAAAATACTATAAAATCAGATAAAACAAAAGAGTGAAAGCGTTACAGGCCTTCAAGTCAGACAACAAGAAACCAACAATGGCTACCTTAATGTTCCCTGTTTTTCAAAAGAGCTGTTCCTATTTTCTCACATATTGCAATCAAATAGTAGAAAAGAGACTTAAACCAATCAAATCAAAGAATAAAAGCACCATTGGACTTCAGAACCCTTCCTCCATATTTATCAGGAATTTTGTATCTTATTGAGTCTTTCAGTTTCTTAAACTAGGGAGATGATGCGGTGTTTACACATGTGAGTTTGGTTTATTTCACTTATGAGTATGGTCTCAAGTTGCATCCATTTACCTGTAAAAGCCTCAATGTGATCATTCCTTATAGCTGGATAGTACTCCATTGTATAAAAGTACCCCATCTTTTTTATCCATTCCTCAATTGATGGGCATTTGGGTTGTTTTCAAGATTTGGCTATTACAAATTGTGCTGCTATAAACATTGGTGCACATATATCACTGTGGTATGATGATTTCACTTCATCTGGGAATATGCTCAGAAGCAGAAGAGCTGGGTCAAATGGGACTTCCAACCCTAACTTTTTGAGGAACCTCCAGACTGATTTCCACAGTGGTTGCAACAGTTTATACTCCCACCAACAGTGGAGAAGGGTTCCTTTTTCCCCACAGCCTCTCCAGCATTTGTTGGTGGTGGTTTTCTTGATCCTGGCCATTCTTTCTGGAGTGAGATGAAATCTCAGAGTTGTTTTAATTTGCATTTCTCTAATGACCAATGATGCTGAACATTGGGAAAGAGCCAAAAATCACAAGCTGATTTATCTTATGAATAAAGTGGGTGAGCACATTCTGTAATGTTTTTATTTGACAGAAATTGTCATAAATGTTTGAATGGATTCAGGATATCAGCAGCAGCCATGAAAGGACCCTCAAGAATGAAGACTTGCAGAACTTCTTCACAAAGTGACAAGAATGATAGTATAAATGTGTATGAAATAGAGCATTTTGGGGAATGCATGTCAATGGGTTTTTTATTGTAATAATTTTAAAAAATATGTAACATTCCCTGCATTTTTAGGTCATACCTTGTATTTGTATTTACATAGCATTTTTTAGACTATGAATGCCAGAAGATTATGCTTTTATGGATTATTTATCTTATTATTATGAAATCATAAAAAGTACTTAGAGTTTTAGCTTTGTGAGAATCAAGATGAAATTTTTCTTCTCCATATATTTACAAACATGTACTGTGTGTGAGTTGCATGTATTTCTCAATAAATAACAATTTATTTTTTTTTGTGGTGTGGAATTTACAGGAATCAAAGCCTTGTAATAAGGAGTACAGAGTTGCAAAAGACAAGCTCAAGGAGTGGTGGAGTGGACCCAGCATTAATAACAGTCTCCGCTACAGCTTTTTGGAAGGTTGTTTATCCTTCCATCAAATTCTAATTGAGCAGTTTATTTTCTGTTTATTCAAATACTGAAATAGTGCCCCCAGATTGTACATTGTTTTGGTTTCTCTTCATCTGAATATATGCAGCAGCATCAATTGACTGACAACAAAATTTTTTCCATTTTAAAATAAAGATTTCCAATTTACTTTATTCTGCAGTTGTAAAGCAGAGTTCTGAGGGGACAGTGGAAAGAGGAATTTGTACATAGCCTGATTCAGAAATCAACTTTTTGTTATCCAGGGATTTGTGCAGGCTATGTGTAATGTTATTTACTCCCTGAAGACATTTTATTTCTTCCTACTTCTATTAAAAATTGATTTTGTTGATTTTTAAAAACAGTCTTATAAAAGATATTCCTTTTTCTACCGAGTATCTCTGTAGTTTCAAATTTATTAGCCTGTATTTTGTTTCTATTTGTCTTCTTTCAAGCAGAAGGAACAATATTAAATGCTTTTGCTTTGCAACTTTTCTACAACACTTTGAAAATGTCTCTGAGTATCATGAAAAAATATATGCAAACATTCTTTGGTGGTAGCACAAGAGCATTTATGCATTGTTACACACGAAGAGTTCTTTCATAGTTCTTGCACTAATTCAACTCTCAAAAAGTTTTATCACTATCACTGCTCAGTGAAATGTTAGACTTTCAAAAAATGCATCAGATGTTTCAACAAAATCTCCATACAACCTTATGGAGGGCCATCATCTCCTGAGGCTATGTTTCTATAAAAGCTCATCTCAGTTTATGATTTCCTTGCTATGTTCATTTGTCCATCTATCATGGAAGTCTGCAGGGCACAGCACTTCACTGATTTTTCTCTGCCCAGAGCCCTTTGTGCACTCATATTTTGTCTTTGGAAGAGCACTGCCTACAGAATGTCTTCTGAGAAAATGGTGAGATGCTCCTGAAGTCATGGAAAGGTCTGCTACATTTGTATTTTTAGTTATTGATGATGGTGTTCAGTTTCTGTAACACACCAGCATTTGGATGATTATTTTGTCTATTCATCTTCAGGTACCACGTTTTTGACATGCTAGACTAATGATCGAATATGCCAGCTGATTGGAGAATATGCAAGCATGGGACGAGGTTCATTAGATATACCTTTGTACTCGTAAAATTACCAAAGCAACTTTACAAGAAAGTATTTGTATCAGTGAACAATAGAATTAGCTATGTGGATTTTATTCACAGTTTTCACAGCCCTGAGAAAATAAAAGGATAATAGCATTTTTTAAATTATAAATACAGTAGAGGCTCAATAAAACCTTCAGATAATAAAGAATAAGTAATCCCCTATAACCTTATTGAAATCCCTATTTATACTGTAATTATTTGAAATGACTGATCTTAGGAGTACCTTCTATAGCATTTCAGACACATTTATGCACTTATACTTTTCTAACTGTTGAGAAAATTGTCTTTTCAGTTTCAGAATTGTTAGAGAAGAACAAAAGTCTAACACACACAGAGCCCTCCTCCTTTTGTTAAGTGGCTTTGAATCATTCCCGACTGAGGGTGGATTACACTACAGTTAATGTTTCCCACAATTCTGGGCATATAGCTTGGTACCAATTACATACTATCTTAAGGAATGTGAAGTCAAACAACCTTAGCTGTTTCTGAAGATATTCATAAAAGATAAATAATTAAAGTAGAATTACATGTCCAACCTTTATTTATGGTCAACCCGTATTTCATATATAAAACCAGAGATATAAAACTTTCCTGAAAGGCTTGACAATTTACTGTCATAACAATAATGCAGATCACTCTTTGATAAAGTTAGATATTATTGTTTTTTGAAATTTTTTGCTGGTGTATTTTAAATGTTATTTTATCATTGCTTTTAATTTGTATCTTATGCATATATTTAGTATACAGCCTTTTTTATACAAAGCAGCTCTTCATATTATTTATAATTTCTGAGGTTTCTGTTTCTTTTGTATTTGATTTTTGGGAGTTCTTTGAATATTAGAGCTAGTCATACCTTCCCTCTTAAAATTGTGTTTTCCCTTTCTTTCAAGTCTGAATTTTAATTTCAGTGTCTATTGCCAATATAAAGTTTCTGCTTGTATTTGTCAAACTTTTCCCTTATTGCTTTTGTAAGACACTTTAAATAAAAATAGAGATCATCCTAGTAATAAAAATATACATTTTAATTGACAGAATATGAAATTTAGTTGCTTTCTCTCACACTGACTTCAAGTACATAAGATGACATTCCTATACTCTAAAAATTAAAAATAATTTGCCATTGAAAATTCATTTGATTCAGCAACAACTTCTCTACTTTGCCGGGGGAGGGGGGAGTAGGAGGGGAAGAAAGGAAATGTGATTTAGTTGACTGGCTTGAATATAAATATTACACCAGAGAATTAATGCATTTAGTGTCAGCTTCTCCCCAGAAACAGCCCTGCATCTCTAAAGGCAACTGGTTTTGCCACAGAACCTTGGATTAGTTCAAATTTAATAACAGTTTACAAAAGTGATGTGAAAAAAACAAGTCAATGCAACTAAATTGTTTTATATCCTCAATTGTGATAAATATAAATGCAGTAAGGGGTTCAGGCTTATACATGGAATGACCTTACCATCCAGAAGCGCACATTTTGACATCAGTTTGTAAATTGCTAAATCACAGGCCATGAGGAGATGGGACCCACTTGTACTTCAAATTCCTTGTTTTTCTCTTGTTATGAGGTCTCAACTATCACATAAGAAGGTCAATATTTAACTTGTTTTTAATCTGTGTAGGGATATATTGTTTAATCTGTAAGAACCTTTCCAATCTCAGTTCCTTACCACTTAGCTAGAAGGACACAAAAAATCAAAAGTTAAGAACAGAATGCTAACAGCAAAGATTGTTTTGAGACCCTTATTCCATTTTCATACCAAAAAAATCATTGCTTAAAGAAAACTAAAATGCATTTGATTTTCAGTTGGATATCTGCACGCCACCAACATACTCTTAGTCCTTTTGGGAAAGTTTCTAATTTTGATAATGACTGTGATAAATCCACAAAATTTAAATAATTATAATAAATTGATCTTTTAAGATAAGTACACTTTTAAAGTAATTATTTAAAAATCAGTAACTAACTAAATAAATAAGTAAATAAATATTTAAAACTAATAAAATATCTGACCAGTAAATTTGTAATATTTTTGCCTAAAAAAAACTTACAAAAAAAGATATAAATAAATGTTAAAATTGTATTCATGTGCTCACTTATTTAGCACTTTCTGGAGACTCAAAGTGTGCTGAGGAAGTGGACGGTGAAGACCTTCAGAAACAATTGAGGAAAATACGCAGATTGGTTGGGTTTTCCCTTTAATTTACACATTTCAATGCAAACACAATGCAGTACATATTTGTTAACTAAATAATGTGTGTCGCACTTCTTTTTGAGCTCTCATAGTTTGCCTGTTTTACTGGTACATTTATTTCTTTACGGATGAAAGTGTCAACTTGTGGAATGATAAAGTGTGAAAACTAAGAAAGGGCAAATGCCTGTCTTGAACCTCAGGCTTACTCAGTAGATTAGCTGGAACTCAGCACTGTCTTCACTTTAGGAGAGAGGAAATCAGCTTAGAACTTTCTAGAGGGAAACTTTGTCCTTTCACTGCTGCCTTTCCTCTTAGAAAACAAGTTAAAAGAAAGCATTGGCCACTGTAATTACTAGGGAGACTACACCAGAAAAGCTGACTCCCTTTGTGGTGGTGACTTTCTGGACCTGTGCTGAGAAGGATCTCATTCTAACCCTGTGCTCACTGTTGAGCCCCTGCTTTAGAAATTTGCCCCATTTGTATAGCCTTGCTCTAGTCTAAAGCCAATCTTTGATTGTTAGAATATTTAAAGGACTCAACACAGCATTAAGCCAATCTTTTTCTTTTTGTTTTTCTTTTTCATTTTTTTAAAAATTTTTTTGTGTTGTTGGTTGTGGTTGTTGGTCAAGGATTCCTGGGATTGGGCCTAAGTCTAATTGTTTTGTCGCTTCTCACTCAAAACTTGTCAGTATTTTCTCCTAAAAGTCAACTGCAGCTTCATAACGCCATTGAATCTCAGGAGCTGCCTACCTCCAACAGAAAGGCCTACTAGTTCACAGTCTAAAGGATTATTAGGGCCTTCTCTGATGAATCCTATTTTCTTGATCTCTGTGTAACTTATTTGCTATTTGTCACAGCAAGGGTGACAATTGTATAAAATGCATGTAATGATTAGAGATTCTATAGTCCTTTCTTCAAGGTCTGTTCATTTCCCCTCCTAACAGCTCTGATTGTGCTGGGCAGGACTCATGTCCCCATTCATAGATTTTAGACTGCTAGTTGCAAGTGACTTGGTAAGCTTTCACACTCTGCCCTCCTGACTGAGAGGTACCTGTGTTTTGCTTCTCTCTATCTTCTATTTTAAGAAGGGGCCACATTATGAAATGACATTAATTAGGGAAGGAGTCATGGAAGACTTGCAAACAGGCCATAAAGAAACCCATAATATATCATCTTAGGTGAGTAGTAGAAGAAACTAAGAAAAAGAAGTAATCAGCAGGCTTCAAGTTCTGAGAACAAGAATTAGGGAGAAATGAAACTTTCTAGGAGTTTGAGATTTTTGGGGAAGCAATATAATAAAAAAGTGAATAGCACACAATTCTAAGTGCCCATTTATACATGTGCTCAGGTGGTAGTATTCACATACATGTTGGGTGGGAGAGAGGCTCAGGAGGAATGGCAGTGGGGAGAGCCCCAGGTCATCTTCCCTTCACAAGTTCTCGAGCTAAGAATAACAAGGGAAGTAGAGTTGTCCCAGAAACTGCTCTAGCCTTGTAACTGAAAGATCTCATTAATTTCTGAACTACCACTCGTGAGCTACACATCACTTTGCAGCACCACCTCTGTGAGACTCATACTTGTGATCCACAAAATGAATGTGCAAAAAATAACTATTTCAGCAACATATGCAATTATGGGGGGTTTAAGATACACATGAGATGATATGTTTAAATGCATACAGAAAACCAGAAAGAGCTCTGTAAAAACAGTACTTTATTCTCATTTGTAGAAGTATCAACAGAAAACAATGATGCAGAAGTTAACATACAGTTGTCGACTTGAATACACACCCATACACATACAGATGTGTTTTTAGATGGGACACCACTAATGTCCCTTTTCCTTTTCTCCTGAACTTGTCCAGAAATTGCCTTGACTACCTGGAGGTCTTCCCTGTCTTCGCATGGGGCCCACACCCTGCCCTCCTCCTCCTTTAACCTTAGCCCCAACCTTTAAAGAAAACAAAGTGTCCTGCTTATTGTTCCCTTCAGAGCACAATCAGTGTAGCCAATTGCAATCCACATGAATAATTTAACCTCCTGGTAGGGACTGGACAGGATCGGAAGATGCAGCAGCTTCCCAAAATTAATAAAGGCTTTTATAGAGCCATAAAAAGCCATAATTCAATCATTTTAAAAAGGGCACTGAACACAACGCTGATTAAAGACTGGGTGCTGCTGAGGTGTGTTCAGGGAGGCCTAGAATGCTCACTCAGCAGCCCCAACTCATGCCTAACCCCGCTGCTCTACATGCAGATAACCTGACCCAAGCATTTAATAAGCAATATTTACTGATGATTCTTCCCTGACTGCCTCAGTCAGGGGACAGTGCTAATAAAGTGGATGACTGAAACTAGACAGGACTTTTTCTATAGCAGGAAGGTGTGGTTTTTGGAATAGGTGAGCCATCTACTTCTAGACACAAGTTAACCTTGTTTTGTAGACCATTCATATGCTTTGGGAATGAACTTTTGCAGGTTTTCCTATCTGCACCATTTTGTTCTTTGAGTAAATTAAACAGGACCATTATACAATTTGCTTTTTCAAATACTGTTTCTTTATTTTTGAAAGCAGAATGCAGTACCAGGTGTTGGTATCCAGATGAAATATCCAGGGTGCACACTCCATACTTCCATAGTCATTGGACCACAGTGCAGCAGCATGCCCTTCCTGTCTATTAAATGGCTGTTCCAGGACAGCAAGTTCCCCAGGGTAAGAATGGGTCAGCAACATCATGCTCAGAATGAAAGGCCAAGTTTACACTGTTTGTGCATTACGCAGAGCTTGCCCAAAATAAAGAACAGAGGAGACTGATAGCAACATGCCTGGTCCAGTTTTTTTGGTTATTTTTGTTCTTCCTTCCTAGAGGAAGAGAAAGTTTCCATTTGTAATTCATACAGACATCACTCCTATCCATGACCCCATCTGTTTCGACACAGAATTTTCCTCTTTTCCTATTCCTTAGCATCCTTAAGTGTTAAGCAATTTCTCTCCCCAACTCATGATGACAAGGCTATCTTTTGGGAGAGACTAGAAGCAAACTTCGATACGAAGGTAGGTTAGTATGTGCTCCTTTTACAAAAGAGAATGTAATTCTCAGACATCGGGTATCTCAGCAAGCTTGCCCCAAGCATGCCTCTTCCTGTCCCATTTCTGACTTTACTATTTACAGGGACAAATGTCTCAGGGCTGCCACAATGGATGAAATTTTAGCGAACAAAACATAAATAAATAATCAGTTACGCAGCCCAGATGGCTCTCAGTGACTTGTCTGACCCACATTGCTCCCTGTGTACTTTGCTCTCCCAGCTTCCTTGCCAAAGCACAAGGAGGTATGTCTTTGGGCACTGCAAGCACTAAGTGATCTGCCTGTTTGCCTAACCTCAAGTGACAAAGTGCTGGTCCTCATATATCACGGTCTTTCCCAGTCAAGGATTAGGTCACACTGGGCCCAGGTTTTGCTAATGAGATCATGCATAATCAATAAGGGTCAGCTGACACCTTGTCGACTCCATCACTGTCACCAGCAAGGCTGAGGTAAGGCAGTGAGGAGGGGAAGCCTGTCAGCTACTCAGAATCTGAACAGATGGGCAGCATTGGTTGAAGCTGCTGCCCCTCAAAACAAGCCCAACTCTCAGAAGCCGAGGAGATAGGCTCATGCATTCATTCATGTATTCATCCCTTCTTTGTCCATTCCACAGATAGTTATTGATGTGTCAGGTATAATTGGTACTGCTCTGGCAGCAGAGGATGACGGAAAGGGCCTCACGCATCTGGAGCTTCCCCTGGAGTATCAACACTCTTCTGGGCTTGATGAAAAGAGCAAGAAAGACAAAGGAAGGACAGAAACAGAAGAGAAAGGGAAAACAAGTGGCTAAGAAAGCAAAGAAAGGGAAGGGGAAAGGAGAGGGAAGGAAAGAGAAGGCTAATGCATAGATAATATCAACACTTAAATTTGAGACATCAAAAATGGCAATGACAATTCTTTTAACTAGCCACTTGCTTCACCCAGGCTCTCATTCGTTCTAGCTTAGTGTTTGTGATTTTGGGCTGAAGGAAAAGTTCAGCTTATTCACATGACAGTCAAGTTTGACCCTGGATTCATGAAGGTTGTAATGGACATTTATACCATGCTTAATATGCAATTTAAATCTGACTCCTGTCAATTTATAGTCATGTATCCTTGCCTGTGAAATATAATTTTCAAACTGTTGCATAGGGTCATAAAGGTATCATAATCACAAATGTACACACACATAATGTATGCACTTTCATTCAATAATTTAGAGCACAATATAGATTTGCATTTCTTAGTAAATCTTAAAGAATAATATTAAATGTCTACTTTGTTTAATATAAAAATATTCTTCTTCCCAAATCATTCTTCATTTTCATTCTTATATACAAGATATTTTTTTTTCTATCCATAGTGCCATGATCTGAAAAGAATTCCAATGTGGGAGAGAAAAAGCATCAATGCTTCTTTTCCCACAATTAATGTCTGATTCTGGCCCTTGATAGTTGATAGTTCACTCAGGTTTTTAGTATGACTAAGTGCTTTATAGGTGTGCAGCTGAGGTCACTGTTTTGTTGCTGCCTAGTGACTGAGAGTCATTCTGAGATCCTAGAGGCCACCATCATAGCCAAGATATGTGATCCTCTTACAGCATACCAGCTGCTTCCTCAAAATCAGCAGGAGAATCTCTGTGCACTCTGCCTAACAGAATCTCACATAAGCAAACATAACTGTGGCAGTGATCATCTGATCACTTTCTCACAGCAACTATCCTCATCAAGTGAATGACTAGCCTGTTGTGTTCACAGGCACACTTACTCTTAAAGGTAGATAACTATGTGAGAAATAGCTTATAATTTGGAATTTGGAGATCATCTTAAAATTCTTCGTACCACAAATATATAGCATTTTACAAACTCATAAGGGCATAAATTAATATATTTTCCCAAACTAATGGCACCCATGTATCAATATTAAAGTAAAAAACAATATCACAACACCCAGAAGCTCATCCGTTGTCCTCTTTTCACTGAGGCCGCCATCCTGATTTCTAGTAAGATGAATCAGTTTTACCTGTTTCTTTGTTTTACACATTTAATCATGTATTTAAATGAAATTATGCAATATAGACTGTGTTTCTAGCTTTCTCTGCTGCAAATAAGTTCATTATTATCTAACATTATCTTGCATTAATATTTTCACTCTACTCTTGAAGAACATTTGATGATATATCTTGAACTTTTTACAAGTGCTTTTTCTATGAAGGTCATAGAACACATCTCTAGGATAACATGTATGTATCGGTGTTTAAATTACAGGTTGCTGGATTCAGTTCAACATTTTTCTTGTAACCTGAGGTCAAACTGCTTGACTTCTAGGCCTTTTCTCTTCACTTGTTAAAAAAAAATAAAAAGGTTGGTTGGAAGGATCATGACTTTTTCAGAGTGTGAGTGTTGTGTGTGAGAGGATGTGTGGGGGCATTAAATTCATTAATCAATTTAAAGAATTTGTACTTTTATAGTCATGGAAGATATAGCAGGAGACCATAGAAAATTTTACATCATCATAGATCTATGGTCTAGTGGTACAGTTACATAGGGAAATATATGAAGAAAAAGTCAAGCATGTTTATATATTAGAATTATACATATATATATATCTATATATATATATAGCAGTTCAGGTAAGTCATATGGGGAGACACAAAACAAGAAAGAACAAGAAAGAAGATTCTAGTATGTTGAGAGAAAAGCAGTTACTAATAAAGTTTGGCAGGGTAAACTTTGAGTGAAAACCTAACAGAAGGAAGAAAACCGTGTACCTAAGTAGGAAAAAGAGTATAGTAGAAAAAGGTCTTATAAAACACATATATCTATGATGTTTTAAGATTAGCAGTCCAGGTCAGATAGGAGAGCAGAGGTCAGAAAGATAAGGGGATGTGAAGTGGTGGAGATTGAATAGGATCTTGTGGGTCGTAAGAAGAGTTTTCCTTTGAGTAAGGTGAGGAGCCATTGGAATTATGTTTTAAGTTCAGCAGGCATTCTAATGAGAATATACTACTTGGAACATGGAAAATGAAGAGAGGTAATAATGAGGATGAAAAGTGTATAAGAAAGTAGGCATTTATTGAACTATGTGAAGACTTGTGTGGCAGAAGTTTATTCTAGGAACATAAAATATAAGAATTAATATTGGAAAGTTTTCAGAGGTGGTAGGGTTTTGAATATGCACCTTGAACTATAATTTGGAAAAAGGAACAGACAGAAAAGGATAGAGGATTCTCCAATAAGTGTATAGTCTTACCATACATTTCTTTCTTTCTCATTTGAACTGAATATACTCTTTACTAAGAGATGCATCCTGTGTTTCCGTTCGATATTTCCAGAAGTGACAAAATTTCTACCAAACCAGAAAATATGTAGTTAATAACCATAATCCACCTGTGTGACCATTGAAACCACAGGAATTATTGTTATCTTCTTTATCAACAGGGTTTAAATTTGTATGAAGAGATGAAGAAATGCTGTAGATGGGAGAATTATTTGGCTTTTTAAAAATGCAGCTTCACTTTATTTCTGCAAGTGTCAGCTTTCCTTCTTGTATGGTCCATCCTCAGAGTTAATGCAGCTTTTTAAATTTTTAAAAACTTGAGAGTATACTTGAGATTGATTTCTGCAAATCTCTGTATTTTCTTGTTGAGTTCTGAATCCTGGAATTCTATTAACGTGACTATGGTTATCCTGGATTCCTCACATCATCCAATTAAATGCAATATTTCCTGGTTTTGCATAGTAGTAAGTTTCATGACTACTGTATAATGCCCTTGCATCAATTTATGGCACATTTCATATTCTTAAAACTAGATTTTTAAAATGTGCATTAACTTTTGAAATGCTTTTTCCCACATATCCCCTCAAGAGCGCTTCTTATCTGAATATGTTATGATCAGTCAACCCTAAACATTTGCCGATTTCTTTCTTACATGTCACATTTAACTCCATCCCCAGATAAGGTCCAGAATAACTTCTGCCTGCCTTGTTTGCCATGAAAAAGATGCACAGAGAACTATTCTTTTACAACATGTCTGTCCTGTGCCTCAGTGATTCCAGATTTGATGTCCTGTCCTTATGAAGACGATTTACATTTCTCTTTTAATTAATGCTCTGTCCTTTGATTAGTCCATCTTAGCTGGGGAAAAAATTAAAAGCTTTTCATCTCATCTATATCTCAGGTACACAATCTCAAGCTAGGATACTGAAATCACTTATCATTTCCCCATCTATCATTTATTTTAATCAAGGCCATCTTTGCAGAGGGGGTAGATCTGCATACATTTGTTTCTTTAGACGTCATGTCCTTTCTTGTCCATTTAATTCTAATCAATCAGCATCCATGTGTATACTGAATATATCTTTCTTGTAGTTTCACAGCCTGTCAGTCACTTGTCATAAGCAAACTGGCCATCAACTTCAAAAGACCTGCCCTGCCTGACTCCACTGACAGGGTCCAGGTTTCCCTTGGGGTCTTTACTCCCTAGAAATCTTAAAATATTCAACTGGCCCCAGTCTTGTCCTAGAACTTCATGTAGATACTGCTTCCTTGCAACACACTAATTATGAATTTAGCTCAATATAATGAGCAGTAGAAGACTGATACTATACAGTATATGGGTAACAAACTCTTCCTCTACATAAAGTTGGAGGTAAAACCTGTATAGAAAACAGGTTATGGTCAATCCTTAAATTTCTTGTAAACACTTTTTTAAGAAAGCATTATAATAATTCTGAGGAATCAATAAACAATGAATTCAAAATTTCATCAATAATCTCACTTTTTAATTTTAGTGACATTATCATGTTGTACAACTGATTTTTTAAAAGTTGGTCTGATGAATGTCAGATGGTTCTAGAATGGTCATGTCATGTATGGAGCAAAATTCAATTTGAAGACTCACTATGTGAAGAATCACATAGAAAAAGTGAAGCTACAGGAGAGAGACCCTGAAAGTTACATCAGAAGCAGAATGAGGAAAGAAAGAATTGGACTGAGAAAAACATCAAAATCTATGAAGTTCCCATTTGGAAAAACATGGAAGTTTATTTAACTTGTGATGAATAATTAAATCATTTATTTGTCTGAGATTCAGATCAGCTAGTATACATTGCACAATAATCTAGGTACCTTTGATTAAGTGAGGAGTTAGTAAAGATGATGGAAATGAGATAGATGGTATAAACTATTTTAAGCCAGCGTGTAGACTTTTAACCTAAATGACTGGAGACGTCACTGCAATTTTGAGCAGAGGAATGATCTCATCTGATTAAATTTCTTTGGATTATTTTTGGTGTTGTGTTGGGAGACAATGTAGAAACAAAGGCAGCAGTACAAAGGGCAGTTAGAAGTTTCAGCCTTTATCATAGGGATTGAATGTAAATTTAAGAAGAGTAAAGATGACTGCATAGTTAGGGACAGACTGAAAAATCAGAAGTTTTGGAACGCGGAAAGCAAGTTTGGAAGAAAATGCAAAGCTCTCCCATCCCGTTATCAAATAGTATTGTAGAAATGTATACAACACAGTGCCATATTTTAAATGCATGTATAACAGCAAAATATGGAACTTTTCTTGAGGAAATCTATATACAGAGAAAGATATAAGTAGTTGTAATGCAATACGATAGTAAAATTTTTATAAAGGTGTTGTATAGGCCAAAATAAGCAAATTATTTTCTCTAGAAACATGGACATATTAGATAAAGTTTGCAAATTCTCAGTTTTCTCATTTGTAAAGTGGACATATTTTCTGTCTATGTGCTATGAGAGTTAATAATGCAATGTGCATATAAACTCTCTCTTTCTCTCTCTCTGCTGTCCCTTCTCAAAGCTACCTTTGCTTATTACACTTCCGTCTTCTTCTACTTCTCATACCTGCCCAAAGGAGGCATGCCAGTCTCTGCACTTCACCAAGCCATTCCCAGGCTTTTTGAACTGTGGAAACCCTATTGTATAGGTTCTCTTTCTACCTCTTCATTGCATATGAAACTGTTGAATTCTGATGATGACGCTGCTCTTGCACCACTTTATAAAGGGCACTGCTTGTCACTTCAGACCTCATAACAGGGGTAGCAATGGTTTGAATGCGAACCAAGATGTCCTTCAAGTATTGTATGTTGGAATCGAATCTCTATGAGGAAATATTAAGAGGGTGGAAACTGAGTAAGACAATGGTGTTTCAAAGTGGGGTCTTTGGGAGTTAATTAGGGTTATGCAAGGATATTGAAATGTGGCAGTGTGGTTGAATAATGGTACGCTGATAAAAGGAAGAATAGAGACCAGAATACGTAGACATGTATGTATTTTATCTTGCCATTTGATGAAATATACCCACTGAGACTGTGTTAGCAGAAGTCTATCATCAGATGAAGCCCCTCAACTCTATACCAGATCGATAAGCCATAATGAAAGTTTTTCTTTATAGATTCCTTTAGCCACTTATATGGTAGCAGCAAACACACTAATAGAAGTGCTTCAATCACCTTATTATTTACTATGATACTAGACTTAATAACAAAACTGCTATTATTTTTTAAGAATTAACTTCAGAATATCACCCATACCTAATGTTCTTTGCTATCAGTAACATACAGAAAATATTTTAGTACACAATTCTTTACCTCAAGAAGAGATAACCTAGAAAATCCCAACTGTATCTCTTTCCTGTTATATCACAGCACTTTATACTCAGTAGGTGGTCATTACACATTTCTTCAATAAATGTCTAAAGTTTTTGTGTTCCTATCATGATTTTAGAGTTCATATCAAGCACTCTTTCTAAGTTCCTGGCTGCATTGTTTGATTTCACCGACATTAAAGGGCATCATTTCAGAGTTATGTCTACTTCATATATGTTAAAGTGAAACTGCTACAAGTGAAACATTCTGAATTTAAAATTTTCCTAAAAACGTGCATCATCTATCTTGTAGTTTAAGGAAAAATAAAGACAATTAAACTAAAATGATTGTTTATAGTTACCTCATGTATGACAATTTTGAGATCTCTGCATGTTTTATATGTTAGATTTCTCTGCAGATCAGTCCCACTCTGGTATCTCAGAAAAGTGAATCTTTAAGGATGCAGAACCAGAAAAGCTGTTTTCCAACATCTTGTTAAAAATTATTTACTCCTGACTGTGAGTAGAATAGTCTTTATGAACTGTCAGAACTCAATACCAGCATAAAAAGACAATACAGAGGAAAATTTTTCACTGCCAAGACTAAGCATTTCTGATATTAAATACTACTTTTCACGAAGAAGTTTGCTTTAATGATTGTTTTCTGTAAATTCCAGAATTCTATTCTACTCTCTCTAAACTAACATGTTTGAGATACTACTTTGTGCTTTCCCATCACTGTTTTTGTTTTTTGAGCCATTTGTTTCATTAAGTCACAGGGTCTGAGGAGATGAGCAAGGAATCCCAACCTGGACACATCTCCTTAGAAAATCTCTGTTCTGCTTTTGTGTAAATATTCGACATATTGTCTATCAGGAGGACACCTTCCTACTATAAAATCTGTTGGAAGTTGCTACTGGTTCCTCTAGTTGGCCCTTTTGCATTGTCTTCAATTTCTCAAAAAGTGAAGACTGAAATTTTGTCAGTCAAACTCTCATTTTCATGACTACATCTTCAGCATCATGTTCCAAAAATGGAGGCTCCAACTGTGTTACTTCATTCCAAAAGCAGGATCTGCATGCGACTGGAGACAATGTTTAGTTCTACTCTTTTGAATTTGTATCTTCTCAAAGCACATTGTGTATCTTCCCTAAAATTCTGTGCTTCATTTCACAGCAAGTTTTCTTTTTGTGTAAATTAGCAAGAGTTTTATTTCTACTTTTTTTCTGTTTGTTCGTAACAACAACAAAAAAATCCTGCTATGGAGCACTAAGTATGTCTTTTTAATTATGACCTCCACAGGCCTTGAGTGTAGGGGGCATTGTGTAAATGTTTATTTAATGAGTGAATGAATAAAAGTTATTTTAGTATAAAAAGATGAGACAACATAAATGAACATTCAGACTGAGCTGAAAATGGACTCTGCTTTGTCCTTATTTTCTTTGAAAGGATTTTCTTATCTGTCAGTTTTTCCTGCCCTGGTTTCTGGTTTTCAGTTGTAATTTGCTTTAAAGATAATACCGCCATGTCTCTTTGAACTGAAACTATCCAGCAATTTATAGCCAAATTTAAGTTTGGCATAACAGGCTTAATGTTCAGCTTTCCATCTGTATTCTACGCTTGGCAAAAACCCAAGGAAACTTGGGATTTTATGCTCCTGAATTTTATAAACCAGTAAACACAAAGGTATTGGGATTGTATATCTTGGCATGAAACATTTTATCTTGTGCATAAGAAATATCGAATTGGACTGTGGTATAGGGAGTTAAGGGATTTGTGCTACTTCCTCCCTTTAGAAATGTTCTTATTTAAGAACCAATGTCTGTGGAAAGTGATGATAAAACAAAACAACAATTTACTTTTTTCACTGTTCCCAGCTTGTCAAGCTATTTTCATATGGATTGTATTATGCTTCCTTTCCAATATCCCCAAGGATATCAGAGTTTATGCTATTATACTACCTTCTCAACAGGTAGATAGGACCCCAAAGAACTAAATAATTCTAAATGTCATGGCTAGTTAATGAATGACATTACCAGGATTTATGTTTCCTTTGTTCTAATACGAGGTTAACGCATTACTTTACTCATCCGTACACTTAATCAATACAGTTATATTTCACTATGTACTTTGTCACCTACCATGTACTACATCTGTCATAGGTTCTTATGACAGCACTGTGAACTAAATAGTTT
The DNA here is from genome assembly GCA_004365215.1 of Cuniculus paca. Classification (NCBI taxonomy): domain Eukaryota; kingdom Metazoa; phylum Chordata; class Mammalia; order Rodentia; family Cuniculidae; genus Cuniculus; species Cuniculus paca. The sequence goes on along the minus strand of RJWT010002606.1, from coordinate 14,266 downwards.
GATTTTCTGTTTTGAGTCTTAATGTGGAAGCATATGGGGATGACACTGAGTTATTTGTAACACATAAGATTTTTGTTCAGTCTTTTGGAGATTTCAGTTCTGTATATGGATAACATTTACATTAATGATAATACTGATGCTGACCATGATAATAAGGGCTAATCCCTAATTTGGTATACTAATTTTTTGATCATTAAACATCTTTATCCTTTGAAGGAATGCTTTGTTGGCCCCGTGTTTCTAAAACAGGCTGGCTCCGTAAGGCTTAATTTCAGCAACATTGTCAACAGTATTATTGTTTTTCATTGCCACTCATCAAGCTCAAATTCATAGCAGGGCATAATATCCTTTTGAGGCCTGAGAGTCAGCTTCACCCTTGCTTAACCTCTAAGCCCCAATTATAATACAGCCCAATATGGGGTTAAGAGGCAACCACAAGTGGAGAAACATTGAATCAGTAGCAAGATGTAATAAATATGCAAATCTTTCTTTCCATAAGCTTTATTCCAGGCCATCTAATAATATCTCCATATTTCTTCATGTTATTATCCTCTCTGCTGCAGAGGAGGAGGCTGCTTCTGCAGCAACGCTGTTCTGCCTTCCCACCTGTTTACATTTACTATATGGCTGCCTAGGGAACCTTGCAGAAAATAATGCTTGTGTGAGCCATTTAGTTGACTACATGTCAAAAAGTAATTTGAATCAAAGAGTCACTAACTTAATTGATGGTGATGGCTCCATCCAAAAACAACCAAAGAAATTGATGTTGTGCAAATTGCACATATATTGCTCTTGAATTTGTGAGCATATTCTTGTTTGCCTTGACAGGATTCAAATTATCTTTCGGACAGCTCGACACATTACTTAAGATGTGCCTGTATGTGAATTTTAGCTGCTAAAGGGGCAATAACAACCTTCCTGTGAAATTAATTCCCATGACTTCGACTTCATCTTGCCATTTCTTTTACTCATTCCTTGCACACACCCCTTCTATTCCTTTACAATTTGTATTTTAACCTCTAAGTCATTCTAGCCATCCTGGAATACAGACATTGTCTTTGTAAATCCTGTGGAGACCTAGAGTCTTGAGGAGTAAAGGATGGAACACCATAGTCAATGCAAAAATTTAAAATTCTTTGAACTCATATCCTTCAATGCCTCTAAGTCTTAGTTTTGAATTGTCCTCAGAGCCCATTTGAGGTGTGAAGATGCTGAACAGTACAGAATAAGTCAATCCCACAATTAGCATGTGTCACTTAGAGAGCCAGAATTTAAATCCTGAGCTAAGGAGGCCAGTTCAGCAGCAATCCCTCCTGAGCAGAGGTAGTGTAAGCCTGGAAACTTTGTTGGGATAAAGAATATACTTGGATCATATCCACAGTCCTCAAAACTGGAAATAAGGATGTCACTGAAAGAAGGACTTGTCCATGGTTCTGAAACTGTGCAGCGAGGGGACCAGAGCTCTGGATGGAGAGGCAACAATACATATCCAGATACACTTCGAGCCTTAACAACTTCCAGATAATTCCACAAACTCTTTGCCTTTCACAAAGGAGTTCTTAGAGAGGATTAGTGATTTTTCAGTATTTTGAGGTGAAATGGTTTAAAGAACAGGAGGAAGGCACAGCATTCCACCTATTCAGCTTTTCCTGCCTCCTGTCAGTTCATGGACTGCCACAAATCCATGTACATCTATTAAGCATCAAACAGCATTATATTAAATTTTATTTCTCTAAAATATACTTGTGGCAGGTTTCATATTTATAGTAAAAATGATCCTTGATACAAGAATTAAGACTTTCTTATTTTCCTACACTTGAAATTAAATTTGCTCTTGAGCCCCATCCACACAAAAGTTAGAAATTTTCATTTGCCAGCACAAGCTGACAGTACCTAGTCTTATATTTCCTTTATTTCAGGAGATAATCTAATTTGTGAGCATATTGATGAAGTGTTTCAGAGACAGTGGCTTCTCTAGCAACATATGCTATGTTGGTTTATACTGCTGATGAGATCGTGATGCATATGTATTGTCCTGTTAACATGGGTAATATCTGGTGTTGCTCATAGGTAAAGCTTACAGAAGCCATATGTACCATATATACCCTCTCTTGTTGTTCTTCACAGTCCTACTTTCTCCCCAGTCCCTTTGAAAAATCTGCTTCACACCACAGTACAGCAGAAAGTTAGTTCTCTGCAATTTTTAGTTTTTGTAGAGACTTCTCAAATATCACCCAGGTTTTCAGTGTCAAAAGGAACTCAGATTTAGAAATCAGGCCTTCTTTTCCCTCTACCTTTCCCTGTTTTCCCCACTTCTCTCCATCTGCCAATCTAGTCTGTCCCGGATGCCTCATTACCTCTTATTTTTGGCTTAAACAACAGAAATTTGTTTCCCATAGCTCCAAGGTTAAGACCAAAATGTGAGCATGGTTGGTTTATGAAGAATGCTCTTTTCCTGCCTTGTAGATGGCCACTTTCTCACTACCTCTTTGCATGGTCATAGGAGAAAAAGGTACCTTTCTTGTGTCTACTATTTAAAGGCATTTATCTAATCATGAGGGCCCCACTCTCATGTCCTCATCTGCTCTAATTATCTTCCAAAGTCCTCTGCTCTAATTATCTTCCAAAGTGCTCAGCTCCAACTACCATCACATCAGGGATAAAGACTTCACAGTTAATTGCTGAATATTTTTACCCTCTCCCAAATTCACATGGTAGTAAGCATCTTCTTTTTAATACAAAGTGATTCCCCAAGGAATTCTCCATGATATTTTTCAAAAAAGGGAGAGGTAATCACTGTGAGTGTTGATCCTGTGGTCATCTAAACTCTTATCATTCCCACTTACACTTGATCTCACTGATTTTACTTCAACCCAAGAAGTATTTTATACTCTCTTCTACTCTTTTGTTGTTTCTTACTATTCTACCCCTTAAGGTTTTTTTATGAATGAAAGCTAAGATGTACCCAGATTTTGCAACATAATTTTTAATAAAATACATTCTAACTCAAAATTTTACTTTCAGAATAAGCAATTTGGTCTCCATTTAAGTTTTCAAATATAGACTTTGTAGGAAGGAGTTTAGACACTCTTTTGGCTCTCAAAACTGGACAATACTATCTAAGTATTTAGAATAGCTTTCACATTTGAGAATTAGGCAATGAAATGTGATTTTGCAAAAATTTGGTTACATTCTGGAATAACTTCTTTTCCATTGAAGTCTCAACTATGTGGATTTCAAACATATGAAAAGTGAGTTAGAGTGATTTTATCTACCATAATCTTCACATCAGTTCTACAATTCTGCATTATCATCTCTCCAATAACACTACATGCATAGGTCCTTATAGTTTACTCTGTGAGTTGTTTAATATTTGCACCTGTCAGTGATCTATTTTTTAGACACTAAAGTATTTGTCATAATAATATAAGTAGATTTCCTGATAATTGCTCTCCAAGCCAGTAGTATCCCAATTCCCAGTGGGATACAACCTTCTACTGTATCCAAAGTTGAATTGAGTCATGATACACTTTTCTATTATAGAAAGAAAATGAAACTCTTGTTCAGTATTTCTTTGATTCTGTTGATCATTTAAGCTAGTGCTTCTCAAGCTTTAATGTATGTACAAATCATCAGGGATCTTGTTAAAATGCAAATCTCTATTCAATAAATCTGGAGTGGGACCAAGAATCTTACAAGTTCCTAAATGATATCAATGTTGCTAGTCCTTTAAAACTTCAACCAATGATCTGTCATTTATTTCGACTTTCCTTGACTGTGTTTCCCTTATTTTTCTACTCTTATTTTATCAGTCTCTCTAATTACCCACATATTATAAATGTGAGATAATCTAAAATGAATGGTAGTTTTCTTTTATATGAAAATGACTTAGACATTGTTTATATTTTTAATACGATGTTTCTTCCTCTATAATTGTGCCTACTTAGTGGTTATAAATAATTGTCCAGTTCCTGGTGTAATATAATTTGCTTCATATAACATATTAAAGAAAATATTGTAAAGCATCTTTTTAGGTAAAACCATTTTCTTATGCATAGAGTGGCATTTAAATATATGAAATAAATCTAATTAAAATAATCACCTACACTCCAGGTAAAGGATCACATCAATATGAGCATTTGGTCAATGCTGAATTACTTACATAGTTTCCTGCATACAAGGTGCACTTAGCCATACCAGCCATTTCAACACTGCCTGTCCCCTGGTGAAAAGTAACCAAATGAGAGTTTTCATGGGCCTCACTTGCACAAGGTGCTGGTATTATTGCTGCTGCTCCTTGACTTCTTCTGTCTGCTCTGACCTCATGAATATGTTGCCTCATTAACCATTGTTTCAGAGCTCAGTTCCTTTATTCTTTCTGCCTCACTCTCTAGAATCTGCATACTTATTTTGTCTACCTGTCCTCTTTCTTCAACTCCTGGCTCAGGTGTGTGCCTGTACAGAATGAGAGTGGATAATTTAGGATTGGAAAGAGATGAGTGAAAAGCAAAGAGGCTCAAAGAGAAATGACTGAATACCCAATGAGCACCTAGTCATATTGTTTATGGGAATCTGCCTCACAGTTATACAAAACAAACTAAAAGTTTTGCCTGCAAAAGCTCCTCTTTCATTTCAAAGAAAATTATGATGGAAAAATGAAGCCCATTGTGTCTTTTCTCTTCCAAATGACATCTTCCAAGCAAAATTTGCTGTTCTGCTGGTTTTGCTGGCACTGAAAAATGCCATGCACAGATTTAGTCTGTGCACTTTGGAGGCACTAGACCTTTTACTGGACTGGAACAACAACACCACAAAGCAAAACCCATCTTTTTCCACTACTGTCAGCAGGCAAGGACTGCAAACAGGAAAGGTTTGCATGAAGAAATGCCCAGATGTTAATTCATTTTTATAACTATACTTAACCCCAAACTCTTTATGAGCTTCTGAAATATTGAAATAACTCTTTTTTTACTTCTCTTTCTTTTACAAATAGAAGGTAGTCTAGATGCAGAGAATTAGCTAAAGTCTAATGAAAGTGACCCTACTTTTTTCTCCTTGAGCTATCTCTAAGGCAGGAAAGTAGTGGATCAGATGGGAGGCAAAGGAGTCTGGAAGCAGGAGACATGACTCCAGTGTTTCTTGAACTTGGGAGAGTCTTTGGTGTCTTGAGTTTATCACTTCAGAAATTAAGGTCACACTAAGGCTCCTTTCAATATGACAAAACTTTCCTTATAGGAATGAGCCCTAAAAATTTGTCTTTTAGTTGAGAACACAGTAATACAAAATAATACAAAAACACATATTCTTCCAAAGATTCTCTCAAATTTTGATTACATCAACACTGAATTGCTGTTTATTTTTGCTGATGTAAAAATGAGAACTTCTTTTATTTCTTGAACTCTTAAAGATCCTTCTAAATTTCTGTATTATGTGAAAGGATTCATTTATAACAGATGCCTTGATTTATAAAAAGTTCATAAAATAATGAAAAGATTATAGTGATAAAATGTAAAGGACTTTTTTATTTTAGTATAATAATGTAATGCAAGACTATAAGTTTATGAAAGAAAGTAAAAAAAATATATTGCTTTTAAAATATATTTAATAACTTAGTAGGTAGTTTGTAGTTTATAGATAGCATCATTCTTAGGCAAAGCCAAGGGGCTACTCAGAAGGGGAGTGAGTATACAGCCATGAAAAGATAAGGACTTTTGCTATTCAAAGGTTTTGAATAAGAATCTTTCAGAACACATCCCCTCTGAAGTCTGATAAGCATACCTACCCTCCAATCCAGTCTCCTAAGAATGGAAATCCATATTTCCTTGGAGAATGAATTAAGCATTCATATTAGATAGAGAATGAAAATCATTGTGTGAGAGAGGAAGAGCTCAGTGGATAATCACTAAAAAGAAGACAATAGACACATCTGACTTGTACAAAAGTTTCTAGAGGTTGCAAATAAAAGTTGGACAGGGGAAAGAACTGTTAAAGATTTTTATTTTCCAAACTAACTTTGTCCAGGTTCCACATAACATGTCTTTTAATATCACAAATTGCATGAGGTTGTATGTGAGGAAGTCGTCAAGCCATAAAGTGAATTTCACTGGAATTCCATTTAACCTAGGAAAAGGAGGTTGGGGAGCTGTCCGTGGTTCTGAGGTAATGAGCACTGAAGTGCTTCTTCCATCTCTGGTGATCCACAAAGTAACCTGTTCATTTCAACTTTACTGAGAACCAGGGAGCTTCTTTATTCTGCAAAAGAGCAGGTACATGCAAGTCAGTTTAAAACTTCTGTGTATTTCCTCCCACAGTGCCCTATAGATAGCATGAAATCAAAACAAAAGGGGAGTAAATCAGAGAAAGTATGGGAAGGAAAAGTGGGAAAGAAGCAGAATCTAAAATTAAAATAAAAAATATAGAACAAGGGTCTGAAGATTAAGTACAGGTTTGCTCAGAAAATCTCCAATAGACAGTCTCAGAGGATTCTGTTCAAATATGAAAAATGTGGTTTTTTTGTTAAATCAGTGGAAGATTTATGTTAAAAGCTCAATGGACACTAAGCTCCTACTCTGGGGAAGAGAAGACAAAAAGAAAATATACTTACATTCTAGAAATATTTATACAAATTCAGTCATGTTGGCCACTCTCTAGGTTGGTAATAGAAAATGTACCTTCATATGCTCTGTCCCTAATCATTTTATGTTGATATCTTGGAGGACAAAGTCACAAAAACTGATTGCATCAACTTATAAACAAGTTCTGGGCAAGATGAAACATGAGAATGAGTCTGGAAGGCTTTGTCTTATATTGTTAAATGTTCTATCAAAGTTGACAGGTCCCTTTTGTGCAGCTAAAAAAAAAATCCATATTACACAAAACAGACCAGCAAGGAAACATGCTTCCCTATCAAATACACCCTAGATGGCAGTCCCTAACCACTTTATCTTAAAAAAAATCTGCTTTCAAATATTCTGCCTCTGTCACTCCAGACCTTGGGTATTGTACTCCATACTGAGTCCTTCTCAAGAAAACAAGTCTTTACAGAGTGCTTCTTTGCCAGAGATGGGTCAAAATTACTCATGCAATATGATGGTTCTTGGGCAATGGAAGATAGGTTGGCCAATGATAAGTCATCCCTTTCCTTTGGGGTTTAGCCATGACTAACATAGTATCTTCAATTCTGAAGCCAGTATCTTTGAAAGATAAACTATTACAGTAAAAATTCCTCAAGCTGGAGTGAAAGACTGTAAAAAGACAAATAACTATAATAACTTGAGTATTGGGAGAAGCCGGCAGAAATAATTAAAACTAATGTAACCTGAACTATGCCATGAACCCTCCTTGCAACATTTTCAGGAGTATTACGGAGTTATTTCAATGTTCTGTTGGTAAGTATTATAGAGCACAGCAATGTTTCAAACTGGTCTAGCTTCACCCTTTAGAAAATAACTATGAAGAATTTAGAAGGGGCATAATGCAGACTAATTTTGTTTTTAACATACAAAATAAATAACATATATACAATGAATAACTAAGGCCTGCTAACCTATAAACCTCATCTGGTGGCAAAAACTAATAAAAATTTTGAGTTTTCCCAAATAAAACAATCTTCATAAAATTGCGTAGCAATATGTGACATATACTTAAGTTTATGGAATAAGAGTAAACAGTAAGATAATTCAAGAATGCTTCTGCCGACATTCTAAAGAACTAGCTACAGCACTATAATGTCTGTTAAAGAATTCTGCATTTTCACTGTTACATGTCTGCTCTAGAATACACCTTAAAGGTCTCAGAACAAGGCCCACATCAATCATGAAGTAACTTCTGAGACTTCAATACCTATTCCACATGCCCAAACTACGGACCAGACTTCTGGACCAAGTGACTGTTGGCATGTTTCTTCTAGATGTCTCCATATATAGTTGTATTTGTTTATGTGATTTAAAAATGCTGCTTCCATTGTCAAGAACACTTGAATCCTTGTATTAATTCTGTATATAAGAAATATAACTTTAAAACAAGTATGGCATCTTTTTTTAAATGAAAAGTTCATGAAACAATGCAAAACAAATTTGTGTTGAGAATGAACAGTTTCAAATGGTAATAAATGGAATATTTAAAGTGTACACTTTGATACTTTTAACTATGTATCTATGTATCTATCTATTCTAGTATCTTCTACTCTAGTTCCCATCTTTCCTTCCTTTCATTTTCCATTCCTAATCACTGTCTCTTCATTTCCTTACTTCTTCCTTTTTTATGTTCTTTATTCTTGTAATTTTTTTTCTTCTCATGCCTTTCTCTCTATATTCTCTCTATTATTTCAAACATCTTGTTCCTTTTATCTTTGTTTATCCTTTTGGTTCTTTCTTTGTTTTTATTTTATTTCTTCTTTTTATCTCCCTTCTTTATATCTATTTTCATTTCTTCTTTTCCAAATTTTCTTGTTTCTTTTCCTCCTTTCCTTCATTTGTTCCTTCCTTATCTTGTCATTTCTTTTTTGTTCTTGATTTCCTTATGTCTTCCTTCTTTTCCTTGCCCGCTCTGTCTTAGTTACTTTCTGGTGCCTAAAACAAAAATACCTGACACCTATAAATTAAACAAGGAAAGGATGATTTTGGCTCTCAGTTTATAGAGATTTCAGGCCACAATCTACTGGATCTAAAGCAGGGTGGCATGGTAGGGGGACATCACAGAAGAATAGTATTTTCATGGAAACACAGAGATCTCAGGGTGGAAGGGAGGAGATAGATTCTTTCAGGACATAACCCTAGTCACTCACTTCCTCTGACAAGGATTCTCCTCTGAATATCACATTTAGCTCTAAACTCATTAAATAACTGCACCACTGATGAGTATCAAACCCCCATAACCTAATCACTTCCAAATTCAATTATGAGCATATGCAGCTTTAGAGGTACATCTATATATAAATCATAACATCTTCCTTTCACTTTCTTTTTTCTTTCATCTTTACTGTTTTATTCTTCCTATTCTTGTTGCATCATCCTCTTGTTTTCTGTCCTATCATGGCCTTTTCTGCTTCACATAATCCCTTCTTTTTGTTGATTTTCTTTATTCTTTCCTTATTTTTTTATTCTTTCCATTTAGCTTTTCTTTTTTCCTTTTTGTTTTCCCTCTGCATTTTCACTTCAACTTTTCTTCTTTTTCTTCCTTTATGTCTACTTTTTTTTTTGAGACAGAGTTTCACTATGCAGTTCAGGCTGGTCTTGACTCAGTTTGTATCCAAGGTTGGCCTTAAATTTGCAGGAATCCTCTGACCTCAGCCTCCCAAGTGCTGGGATTATAGTTGTGTGCTACCATGTCTGCCTCTTTCTTTGTTTCTTTTCTGTTTTCTTCTTTTTTTTTTTTTTTGGTCTTTTTGAGGCAGGGTCTCACTATGCAGTTCAGGCTGGCCTTAAGCTCACTTTGCAACTCAGGCTGGTCTCAAACTCGCAATGATCCTCCTGTCTCTGCCAAGTGCTGGGATTACAGGTGTGCACCACTATGCCTGGCTCTTCCTTTATTTCTAAGGCAGTTTTTAAACAGGTATTAGCATTAATTCTATTACAAAAACTGCATAAGCCACAGGAATTACTTGATAAAGACTAACAGAAAAACATTAATGCAGTTACACTGATATTAAAAGTATGCATAAAATGTAATAAGACAAATGGAATTTATTGCCAGTTTGAATAGGGCTAAGAGAACTCTAACTTCAAAATTTATGAAGTTAAGTAAGTGATGAGGCATGAATGGGTGTTTATTATGTGACATACAAGACAATACAAAAGGTAAAGGATTCTACTATAACACTGAATATTTACAGAGCTCTATATTTTAGTATGAATTTCAAAGACTGATCCTAAAAGCTGAAATGAAAAGAAAAAGAAAAGATAACTTGAGATCAGGTATTGAAGGCCCATGCATTTTATGATAAAAGTCCAAAATTGTTATTGTTGTTGCAACAGAATAGGCATGAGACTAATAAACTTACATTTTTAAATTTTGTTTTAAAAGCCAGGTAGAGGAAAATGGTAAAGAAACAACTTGATCCAAATTGCTCATTGCAGAAACCAAGAGCAAAGATGTCCTCAGACGGGATTTAGTTGGTTTTTTTTGTAAATATCTAGACATAAATATGTTGGGTATCTTTTTTGAGTTCTGCCATACATATGTATAGATTAATATGCACGGCCTTGTTTTAATAAAACTTTATGAACACTGAAATTGGAATTTTATATCATTTTGTATGTCATGAAATGCACAATCACAGCAAACAAGATCATCTATGTATATGTTACTTTCCAAAATTTTCTCTCACCCACTTGTGAACCTTCTTTCTTACCTCTCTCCAGTCTCATCATATCCTCTTATACAGGAAGCCATTGATACATTTTGCAACTACTAGTGTTTTACATAAATTGCAGCATGACATACAAATATATGTCTAGTTCCTTTTATTCAGCACAATTTCTTTTGATTCATCCACTGTGCTATGTGTATCAGTTTTTAATTATCTTATGTTACTGAGTGGGATTCCATTGACCATGTATATATAGCACAAATTGATTTTCCATTCACCAGTTAATGAGCATTTGAGGTATTTCTAGCTTTGGCTATTAAAATATGACTTCTACAGAAATGTGTGTTATGAATTACAGTTTTTTGTTTCTACCTCTCTTAGGACAAAATATATATATACATATATGTAGATATATATATATACACATATATATGTATATGTATGTATACATAAACACACATATATGTATATGTACATATATGTACACATATATACACATATATACATATATGTACACATATATACGCATATATATGTATATATATACATGTATATGTATAGTTTAATATTTCTACTAGCAGTGAATACAAGTTCCAATACAGATGTGACACTTTTAGTTACTTAGTTGTTATCAGTTTTTGTTCTTGTTTCTGCTTTTTTAAAACTGAATGCAGGCAACTTGGTGTTTAATTTCATTTCATTGTGCTTTTAATCCCCATCCCCTAAAATCTGATAGCCTGGAGTGTACTCTGCATTATCCAAATAGGGATGTCCAGTACAGTAAATACCTGAGTTAAGACTAAGCTCCCTTCTGGGAGAATGTCTGTAAGTTAGATTTGTTCATTGAGCCCAACAAAGTGAGAATTAAATGTCTTTGACACAAATATACAACATGTATTGTTTGGTGGTTTCCAGCAGTCCCTTCCACATTACCACTGCTTTTTCTTTTGTTTCCAGACATCATGCACTCTGATTGAGCACTGTACACTACCGCACTGTACAGTAAGCACACAGCAGCAAAACTGTGGCAGCGTGCATTACATACATGAGCTACTTCCATGATTTGTTGACATCTACCAACATTTGTAAGGCAATGTCTGTTCATATCTGTGAAGTTCTCAACTCGAATGCTCATGAATTGGGAACTTACTGTAGTTAACTGAGAATGTGGGATTTACTTTCTGGGAAAAATTCTATCTGGCAGTAAAGACTTTCTGGCCATTAATAAACTATCTAATTGATTTCTGGCTTTTGGAAATTTGATGAACAGACTAAAGTTTAATTAACCAAGCTCACTTGATATTAATGAATTTGTGATCTTATAAAAATTATTACCATATTTTAAAATATGTCAGTATTTTGGACTTATTTCTAGTCCTTTTCTTTCCATTATTTCTCTTCTGTTCTTTGATGCAGAAACTATACACATTGATTTGAAAGAGCTGAGAATTTTTTTTCTGAGCCTTGGATGTTTTAACATAAACAGTAAGAATCAATGGAAAGACTTCTCTTTTTTTTTTTCTTAGTAAAAATCTAACGGGAGTATTGATAGGAGAAAAATACCAATGATATTTCATTTTGTACTGAACAATTTTTTCATGCGAACACATGATTTAAGGTTCTAAAACACAAAAATGTCAAAAGCAAGTAAAATGCTTTCACACTAGCCTTGATGCTCAAATGTTTGATATATGTCTAGTACCACAGAGGGTGAAATTCCACTAGTTAGAGAATTCTCTATTGTTCTCATCATATGTATGTGATAAAAGGAAAGTTCAGTTAATGAAGTTTAGATAAAGATATGTTATTAGAGGGTGTTTTGAAAAGAGAGATGAAAACTACCCTAAAATCTTCAGATCCTTTTATTGACAGAGTTTCACCAGTCAGTTATATTCCTAATATTTTATACATATTCTTTACTTTGTTCTATTAATTCAAAACTGAATACCCAGTTGTTGAACATAAGCCCAGCAAGTGACTGACTGATCTTAAAATGAACTATTGAAATGAGTAATGGTTTATATTTTTGTCTGGATTTATTGTTTTGAATTCACTATTATACCATAAAGGGACAATAAGGTATATTTTTTTCCGAGATTCTAACAAGAGATATTAATATTTTCAAGAGATGTTAAATACTAAATTGAGGGGTTTTCATTTTGTTTTGTTTTGTTTTGTTTTTGTTTTTTGGTACCAGGAATTGAACTCACAGTCCCTCACTTGTCAGGCAGGTACTGTGCCGCTGAGCTATAATCCCTGCCCCTTAAATACTAAATTGAATTTTCCCAGCAGAATATAAACTTTAACAAATGTAGACTAGAACTAGTTAAATGTCTAGTGATGCCTTTCACCTGCTAGGGTTTTAAATGTGTCTTAGGTTGTAGAATGAAGGAAATTATTTTTTATTCATAGATACCATTTAAATTTGGAATAATTTTTAACTAGCCAAAATGTGTAAGTATATATAAAGAACTGTTAACAAGAACCATTTCAAAATGCATAGCCCAAGAGATGTTCCAACAACTTAGAACATATGAATGCTCATTTCCTACAAGATAATTTTCTTACATATCAAAAAACAATAATTAGAATAAAAAATTAAAAGTAATACAATTATTTTATACCATACTAAGACTCCAATAAACTTTTCTCAGTTGTCCCAGTGATATACCTTAGAGTGAAACAATTCAGGACAGAATAATATATCACATTTACTTTTCATGTTCCTTTAGTCCATTTGGGCTTGAAATAGTTTCTTACTCTCATATTGACTTTTGTAAACTCAACACTTTTCAAAACTGTGGGACAGTTTTGTATAGAATATTCCTCCATTAATGAATATCTGAGGCTGTCTTATGATTAGATTCAGGCTATGCCTCATTGACAGGCATATCACAGAACTGATGCTGTGTTTTCACTGTGTCCTATCAGGGAGCACACAATTTCAATTTGTACCATTAATGATGATATTCACTTTGATCACTTCATTAAAGAGTCTGCCCAGGTTATCCACTATGAAGACATTATTTCCTCTTTGTAATTAAGAGGCATTTTGAGAGGAAGTTATTTGAAACTATTAATATTCCATTCCACAGAAAATTTTGCATTGATCATGTAATTTATTTATATTACTATAGAGTCATGATCTCCTAATTTATTTAGGAAGTTGTAACTCTTACTCTCACGTCTATGCTCAAATTGCACCAGATTTTACAATGAAAGGCCATTATAGTTGGTTTATGGATCTTTTAGTGTAGTCTCCATCATGTTTTGAGTAAATATTTAGTTTTTGAAAGTCTAGTATATATTTAAGTCTCCTTGGACACTTTGTGCTCCCTAGCCCTTAAATCAGCTATTTTTATGTGGACTTTTGTTTCTTTAGTTGAAGAATAATAGAAATAAGGATATTAGCATTAGGTATTCTCAATACTATTGCACTAAAACTTTATTTAAATACACATTTATAAACATATATTTACACACAATACAAACAGGTGTACATACATATATGTATGTGTGCATATATTTATATTTGTATATATACATATTTATCTGTATAACCTTTACATATAAAACACAGATATATATATATGTAGAGAGAGAGAGAGAAAGAGAGAGAGAGAGAGAGAGAGAGATATGGTTTTGTTTAGAAGATGCACATATGTAAGAACAAATAAAAGGAAGTTGAGGCAGGAGTACAGCTGCAAGATCAGGGCCAGTGTGGGCTACAAAGTGAATTCAAGTACAACCTGAACTACATAGCAAGACTGTCTCAAAAAACCAAAATAAATAAATAAGTGCATTTCAACATTAATTTACACTAATACTACCAAGTTTAGTAACCAGGGTTCATACTAGTTTTCTCCATTTTCAAGATTTTAACTGCCTCAACAATAAGAAACTTTGTTCCCATAACTCATTTCATTTATTTGTATTAAAATAAAACAGCACACTGTG
>RJWT010002605.1:0-40105 GCA_004365215.1 Cuniculus paca | reverse complement strand
TAAGAAGACTTGGGGAATCCCAAGTACCATGCTCTGTTCTGCACCTGGAGCCCAAGAGGCACCAAAACAAGCCGACAAAGAAACCTCAGTTTTGTTATTCATCTCAGTTTGTGGTTGTAATCCCATAAACTACACTCTTCCCTTTATACAAGGTCCTAGATTTTCAGAAATGATTCCAATTTGAAACATGTCAGGACACAGAAAGAACATCTATCAGAGTTGTTCAGATTATTGTTTGAAAAATCCAGCTATAGAACCCGGAATTTCCAATATCTGAGCAGGCTAAGTCTCTTCAGCAAAGAACGCCAGTGCTCCTCAAAGGAAAAAGAAAGAAATGAGTTTGCTTTCATTTACAATGGGCTTTGTTCCTCTCTCACACACCAAAAGGAACACAAATACGTACACACCCACACACGCAAGACCACACACACATAAACACACAAACCCACATAGTATTTTCCCACATATGGAGAGAGATTTACATGTTACATCAGTACACACACACACATACACATGCATGTGTAGACCGGGATGTACAAATACACATACACACACACATACACACACACACACACACACACACACACACGGCAGAAAACAAGCCAAGGCAGAGACAGCTCATCTACGCACTTGTCAAAAGAAGCTGTGACGCAGAAGTAGTTGGAGGGCACACGAGCTTGCAGAGGGTCCATGATGAGCCATTTCTCTACTTTTCTAAGCAGCAGTGTTGGCAGGGAGGCAGTTTTGCCCCCTGGGATGGCAAAAGGATTTCTCTGTAGTTATTCTTAGTGATCTGCTTATATTGGCCAAGGGACACTTGCTGCTCTGAGCACAGGGCTGAGGTAGGTTTGCAAAGGCTGCAGTTCAGATCTGGAGGTCGAGTGACGAGAGTCCACTTAGATCAAGCTATGTGTGATGCGGCTTGGAGGAGTGACAGGGGAAGTGGGACTGGGGTCTGGAAGTTTGGGGCTGTCTGCTAACTGGCTCCATAGGGTTGAGTAAGCTCATCCTAGCTCCAATCTAAAAAGGAAAGTTTTAATAACTTTAATACCTACTATGTGGAAGTGAGCATAGTTTCTGACACATCACAAAAGTTCAGTAAGTGTTGGTGCTCATGATTTCACACGCACTACCCTAAGGGACTGAAGAATTTACAGCCCAGGGGGAGATAACTTCACGGAGCATATCATCCAGAGAAGGCTTGACCAGAGAGGTACCCAAGACACAGAAAAAGTACATGCAGGGAAGGGTTTAGTCTTTCTTCACAGGAGCAGGAGAGGAGGAAAGAAGGCTGCCCAATAGTAGTAATACTTTTGTTGAAAAATGAAAAGTCCATAAGAGATTAGAGATGTAATTGGGAAATGCTAGGCAGAAGGAAGGGCCTATTCAATGCCTAAAGCTTGAAAGGGCCTGGTGTCTTCAGGAGCTCCCAGGAGTTGGGGACATGCAGGCAGAAAATGGCAAGGGGGACAATATAGATGAGGTAGTCAGGACCAAGTCAGGATCTCCAAGCATCCTTGCAGCTCTGACTACCTCAGTGAGGCTAAAACTCCCCTTGCTCATCTGCTGGCTGAAGTATTGAGGTCAGACATTGTTATTCCTCACCATGAGGATGCTTACAGTCAGTTCACTCGGCCTCAGAGCATGGCCTGGAACTGGTGTCAACTTCTTCCTCATCTTTAAATTGGTGAGGTATGAAGTTCTGCCTTTTGCCTGACCTAGTGCTATTCTGTGGAACTGTGGAGGTGAGGTAGGAAGTAATAATGATCAATGATCGGTCTCAAGTCCCAAAGACTTACCCCCACCCACCAGAGCTCCATCACGCGGAAGGTCTCTGTTTCCCTTGGCTGCCTGCCTCCAGTCAGTGCTCACTGGAGAAACAGATGTAATGTAAGATACATAAATATACAAGGATTTACAAGGTAGGCTTACAATGGTTGTCCACAGAATCAGATGAGTGCTAAAAGCCTGTTTGCACACTGAGGAGCGGAAGGATGCAGTCAGAGGTCGAAGGCTGTAGCTCGTTGTACTGTTCCATGTGAGTTCCTATCAGGAGGCTGAAGGGTCTGTGATGTGTCAGGAGTCTCAGGTGGGGCCAGGAGATGACATTCAAGGAGAAGGTGAAGACTGGAGCTCCTCCAAAGATGCAGAAATCGGCCTTCCCTCTTCTTTTCCCTGTCATTACATTCAGGCTATGAGCTTGTTTGTTGGTGCCACTCATCTCCGGGGCAGATCTTCTGCCTTCAGTAAATCCTTTCAGCCACACCCAGAACCAAGCTAATGCAGTTTAGTTGGCTGCTTCTTAGTTCAGCTGACTTAGTTAACTATAAGACATAGGTCCCATAGCTCATCTCTCTCAAAACTTGGTATCCCTTTTCTGATTGGACACCTAGGAATGTCTCTTCCCTCCAATCGATTGATTTCTATTCAGGTTTCAATTTTTTGTGTTTTGAGACAGGGTCTTGTTGTATAATTCAGGCTTGCCTTGAGCTCACTATGTAGCCTAGACTGGTCTTGAACTTGCAGCAATCCTCCTGCCTCAGCCTCTTGAGTGCGGGGATGATGGGAGTACACCACCATGTCTGGTTTTCAAGTTTTAATTTTTTGTTCAAAAATTTATTTTTAATTCTTAAATAAAATACTCAATATAGCAGATATACAAAAGCTATGTAACACATGTAACAGTTTTAAAAAATAACAAAATGAACTTCTCATGCTGACAACGCAGTGTGGAACAGTATGGAACCTCAACAGTTTCTTGATGCCACTGAGGATCAGGCCTGAATGTGATGATCACCAATTTCATCTGAGCATTGCCTCTGGGGTCCTACCCCACACAGACCATGAAGAAATATACAAAGATTACAAAGGACAAACAAGTTTCTTTTAATTATCAATAGGATTTCCTGTGTAGCAAACCTTAAAACATCGAATCAAGTTATTAGTGTTAATAAAAAAGTAAGAAAGAATTCTAACTACAAAGTCAGTTTGTCAATGAAAGTTGGATTCTACACACAGAATTTGAAAAAATGAAGGCAGTAAAACCTAAAATTTGAAATCATCAAGCCTGTACATATATAATCAAATAAAACACTAGGAAAAAGTTCAAAAAACTGTGTGCAAGTCCTTTATCATAAAAATCACAAAAAATCTTTTGAAAGATAATAAAGACCAAACAGAATGGGTTGAGAGTCCCAATGTTATAAGATGTGGATCATTCCCTCAAATTGAGCCATTGATCTGATGCAATTTCAATAAAAATGCCAACAGAGTATTTCATAGAACCTGACAAGTTAAAACCTCAAATATAATTGGAAGTGCTAAGGTCAATAATGGACAAGAAGCAAAAGAAAAATTGATTAGGTGGCCTTGCCTTTGCAGATCCTGTGAATTATTGTAAAGTTAGAGAAATTAAGTAACCATAGTGCTGGGTAGAAGGGAACTGACAATGGTCAGAAGGCACCTCTCACAAACAGCTTGGGAAGCATGACTTATGACAAATCTGGTGCTATAAATCAGGGGAGAAAGGATAGACTTTACAAAGAATGGGGATAGGACTCAGGGTTATCAATCGGAGAGAAAAAGAAATTGAATCTTTGCATCATCCTGTCCATAAAGATCAATTGCAGGTAGATTAAAGAACTAAATGTGAATGACAAAGTATAAAACTTTCCAAGACAGCACAGGAAAAGATCTTTAAGCTCCTAAGGTACAGAAGGACTTCTTAACATGCAAAATGTGTCAACATAGAGGCAACAACACAAAAGACAAGGTTGCACTGAGCTTGGCAACTTGCACATAACAGGGACTCTGCCACTCCTCAGGTAAGCACAAGGGTACCAGGAGTGGGGTGTCCTGAGACAAGCCCTCCAAGGAGCATGGAGCTTCATCCATATGTGGTGGTAAGAGCTTAATTTTTATGTTAGAAGGCATGTATTAAACTAATTAAAACTCACAAGTGATTAAAACTCGCATGTGATTAAACAGAGAAATGGAATGACAGTTTGCACAGATATTAAAAGATTGCATTTTAGTTATGTAAGATTAGGAAGAACATTCCATCCTATTTGACTCTATATAGATTTACACAAATGTAATTAGGAAAGCAGAAGACTAATTCAGATAGATTATATCACAGTTCCAATCTTTACAAAATTGATGTACTAGTATTCATACTACTAGCCCATCTAGTAAATATGCAAACTTGTCGATTGCTTTATTAGCATTGACTTTCTTTGAGATCTTTATGTTTGGTTCTCAGTACCGCCCAACTTGTCTGTCTTTGCTAACAGTTGATAGTTCATGTACTATCAGCTTTAACTTTAAAAAATTTGTTTCACAGAAAATAATATATGTTTACAAATAAAAATCTGTAAGATAAGGACAGCCAAGCATGGCACTGCATGCCTATAATCCTAGCTACTGGGAAGGCTGAGGCAGGGGAATGGAAATTTCTAGTCCAGTCTGGGCAGCTTAGTGAAATTCTGTCTTAAATTCTTTTTAAAAAATTGTAAAAGAACTGAGAATATAGCTCATTGCTCTCTGGGTTCAATGACCAGTTCTCACTGCTCTTTGCCCCAAAAAGAGAAAAGATAAATTTGACAGAAATTCACAAATAACAAATTATATAGATTACAGAGTCATTCATGCTTATTTCTTTTGGAACACTTTCAATGACTTTCAAATGTTTCTGCAACAGAGAATTTTCCCACTGAAATACTTTCATCTGACTTGTTATTATAAATTTTACTGCATTTGATGAACACATCCAAAAATATTTTTCTGCAAATATCAGAGAAATGACTAAATAAAGAAGATGCAGATGTCCTTCCATCCGTTGCTGGAGAATAAGTGTACAGGTGCTGTTGAAATTGATATGATGGGCAGACCATGTGGGGCCCAGGAAGAGACAAGTCAGCGCCTCCTGAGAATCAGCCATGCTGGGTCTGGGAGGGGCCGATCAACAAGCCAAGCAGCCAGCCTTTCTGGTAAGCCATGCAGACACTGCCGGACCCAGGAAAAGAAAGAAAAGTCAGCGCCTCCCATAAGCCTACTGGCAAGCAGGCTGAGAATCACCAAACCCCCTCACCCCATAAGCCACCACCTGGTTCAGAGGTCAGCCTGAGTTGATAGCAACTAAGGTACAAAAAGCAACTGAAAGCTTGTATCATTGGTTGAATTTGCAGGCCTGGGGCCAGCAGTCTGAGCATCCATAGGAAGTATGCAGTATGGCAAATATGGGAGATTTCCTTCTATCTTGTTTTTGAAATTCAATATTGTTCTCACTGTTTTGTTTTGTTCTGATGAATTGTTTTTGCTTTACTCAATATTCTGTTTTGATTGGTTTTATTCTGTTTTGGTTTGGTTTGATCTTGCTATATCTGATGGAATGGACAACTATTGTGAAGGTAACAAGATACTATGGTAGCCATTGTTGTTTTCCTATTATCCTGCTTTAATGTTCTATATGAATTTCACTGCTTTGTTTTGATTGGATTTATTCTGTTTTGTTTTGTTGAGTTTTATTATCTTTAAAATAAATTAAAATAAAATAAATTGATATGATGTCCAAAGAGCACCCTTTAATTCTCTCTGGCTATGTGAGATTAGCATCTTTTGTCACTTCTGACATTCTTTGAAATGTGATCTTTTTTATGCAAATGTCCATAATTCAGAATTACTTTTTACTCTGATTAGCTTCATCTATGATTTCATGCCAAATTGGAAAAGATAACTTAGAAAGGGAAAGTATCAAAGAGCTCTCCTTGAATATTTCAGATATGCATAAGAAAAACAACATACTAAACCAGAAGTATCAGAGACCCAAACTGCCCCTCACATGAGTTAGAAACATTTGAAGACTTACAAACTGACTCTCTAAGTGAGCTTCTGTGTATGGGGCTCCCTGTACAAATGGAGTGATTCAAATTGATTTCCATATAAAAATTGCTGCAATGAGTGATATCTAATAAAAACATCCTAATGTCAAACTTACGTGTTCATTTTTAAAAACCAGCAATAAACACAGCCATTGTTTAGTATTTAGAGCAAGAAAAGGTTTTGTTTTGTTTTTTGGATCATTTCGCTACTAACCTTTTATAAAGTTATTGGCATTTGGCAATATGAAAGAGCATTTGGACTTTCATTTGGTTCTATTATTGCTTTCATATCCTCTATAGGGAATATATCATTTTGTTTCCTGGACCTTGGCAGGCCACTTCTCCTGTTTCACCTTTGGTTCACCCCGTATATAACCAGACTGAATAGCCATTAGGATGTGGAAAGGGTTATATACCAGCATATATTTCCTATTCAAAATGCTTGGGACCAGATGTGTTTAGGACTTGAGTTATTTTGAATGTTGCTTTTACATAATGAAGTATCTTGAAGAAAGAGCCCAAACCTAAACACAAAATTCGTTTGTTTCATATATACTTTGTACATATAAAGATAATTTTATGCATTATTTTTAATAATTTGTATGAAACAAAATTTGAGTACATTGGAACCACAGATTCATGTAAGTGCTTGAAGTTTTAGATTCTGGAGCATCTTGGATTTTGGATTTTTGGATTAGAAAGGCTCAACCTGTATTTAACTTTTGGTTTTTAAATTTAATGTAGTTCATGAATCTTTCAGTGAAACTTTTACTTGAAATCATTCACTTCTTGAGAGGTTGAACTAAAATGCGAAGGTCAATTTTACTACCTCAAACTTTCATGAGGAAGAAAACATCCCAAATTATGCATACCATCCATGCTAAATCATTTTCAGTTCAGGCTTAAAAAGAATATAAACATAGTCAAGGAAAGAAAAAAGTGGTCCTCGTGTTGTTTTTAAGAAGCATCCACAAAGGTCTTGCAATGCCAGGGGCTTCGGTCAAAGCTATCCAGGTCTTCAGCTCAGCCCTGGGGCTCCCTGGATTCTGCTTTTGAAGAGTTGCCTTTGATGCTCTTTCACTTTTTGAATTTTCACATTTGCCTGGGCTTTTGACCTCCACGCAGTTTGCACTCTTTTCCCGACTGAGACAGAGATGAAGAGTATTTTCAAGATATGTTCTGTCTGATTCTGTTTTTGAGCTAAGTGCATTTGAAGAGTATTCAGAATATCTAATCAGCCACCCCAGTGGCTGGTAATTGGGGGTGGGGGTTTAAGAGCAAAATATATTGCACCCATCGAAACTCCCCCAACGTGTGAAACCAGGGAGAGAGCAAGGCGAGGGGGTGATGGAGAAGAAAATGAGCAAAGCATGCCATGTGCCTGTACAAAATTAAATCCATTCATCTGTATAACTGTACAAAACTGGAAAAGCTTGAAAAATTTTTAATATTTGACTACAATATAGTGATTGTACATGTTTGTGGAGTACATACATACACGATGTCGCAATCAGATGAATGTAATTACATTTCTACTTCATCTTTGTGTGTGTGTGTGTGTTTAGAGGCTTCAAACTCCTGCTACTACTTCATAAAATACATAACAGGCTATATCATGAACCATGGATTCCCCACTGTGCCATGAACGCTAGAATGTACTCTTTTCACCTATGTTCTGGTGCTCCTGATCCAAACTACTTCACCCTCTAATCTCTCCCCCAGCCTCCCCAGGCTGTCATGATCACTACTCTCCATTCCCATCAACTGTTTTTTAGCTTGTGTGTGTGAAGAATAGCATGCTGTGTTTGTCTTCATTCCAAAGACCTTGCTTCCTTTCCTTCTTTCAGGGCTGCCCCTGATGCTCCTAGCAGGGTCTACACTCTCTTGCCTCTGCACACTTCTCCTCTATGATGGTTGTCTGTGTCTCATCGTGGCCCCAAAGTCTCACCTAGGTGCAGGTGCCCCATGCTTTTTTCCATTCTTTCCCTGTCCTGCTATTTTCTCAGTCTTTATGCTCTTTATTCATTCCATCAATGATTATTTAGTAAAGTCCAGCAATGCATCAGGTCTATTTAAATAAGTTGCTAAAATTCAGTTTCACAAATGTTATGGTATGGCCATTAATAATATCATTTTTAAAATTAAAATAAAAATTTCCCCACTCTTAATTTACGTAATATAGGGGCCATATTTAAGATAGACTTGGCAAATATGGATGAGTACTTCTCCCAAAAACTAAAAAAATCACCCACACTATTTATCTACTCATTCATCAAGTCCTTTTCTAACTGTTCTCCCTTCCCAGTCTCATCACCTGTACCTCTTCTCCTAGGCTCCTTAAAATCACTTTGAAAAGAAACCGCAGCACTGAACCCTTGTCTCAGACTCTGCATTCGAAAGGAGGCATACAGGATCACCTTATCTGACCTTCCCCCCTCTCTCCCTGTCTCTAGTGAGATTTCTGGTTTCATATTTTGCTGGTAACTAACCTATGTTTGTCAAGTTTTTCAAGTTAAATTTCTGAGACAAAAATCCTATTTTCCTTGATCCAACCACACTCTTGGTTCAGTCACTGCAAATGCACCGAGGGCTGCTTTGGGGTGGTGTAACTGCCCCCTGCCCAGTTCAGTGGTATGTGTTTGGGCCAGTAGGGTACTGATGGCTGCCCTCAACAGAGCTGTCAGCAGAGGACTAACCTTAAGAAGTGCCAGACACTCCGAAAACGCCTGCAGCCTGAGCGGGACTCTACCAACAGAATTCCACAGGGTGCAGCTGTTCCCCCTATGAGATGAGGAAACTAAGAAAGAGAAAGGGAGATGACTGGCTTATACTCAGAACTTTCCAAGCCCTGAGATCTTTTCATTGCACCGTAATGTATCCTTATCATGGACAACTGAAAGTCACTAGATAAGATTGAGAACTGATGTGCCCTTTTGCTTTTAATGAAAATACGCAAAAAAGTAATTTTTTTGTTTGTTTTCCTAAAAGAAACTCAGGTTTATCATTTCTCCTTTTGAGGGAAAATCCATAAGAAAAAAGACAACTATAAGAACAGTGAATTACATCTTTACAATGAAACCAGAAATCCTGTGGGGCAGGGGTAATCAAAAGGTCACAAGCTAGCAGGCAATTTGGGATTTTAGCAGGAAGCCACACCGTTGAAACAGTGTGCACAACCAAGGCCTCTCTCACTCAGAGTACACGAGACCCCGTCGGTACAAAAGCTTGTAAGCACCAGCTCCGTAAGGGTCCCTGTTGATCAAGTGTCTATTTCTGGAATATGAAGCAATGGCCCTCCATGCACAGTGCTTGCGAGGCGGGACATTTACTGGTTTGAATGAAAAGGGAATGTATTGCCATAGTGTAACAGAAGAGTCCAGTGTGCAGATCAAACTTCAGATCTGTTTAGAATCAGAACCAAATAAAATCATCTAGACTCACTTCTGTCTTCAGCTGTGCCTTTGATTGGTGACACTGTCATCTCTGTCAGATGCAAGCAGCTGTCCCAAGCCCTATCCTCTCTCAGGATTGAAGATCAGAACAAAAGTCTCTTTCCCAGGAGCCTCAGCATGCTCCTCTGCACACCGCTGATCTGATGTGATGCCTTCTTATTTGTAAATCAGTCATTGTGGCTAAACAAATAGGATCACCTGGTGGGTTAGCCTGACCCATTGGTTCAAGTATAGAAAAATCTTTCCTTACAACACTTTAAAAGAAAACAGCAGGGAATTGGATTTCCTAACAAAATAAGGTCCTTTTATCACAAAAAGAAAGTGTAGACTTTCACTGACCTAAAATCATGACCGTGTCGCACACACACACACACACACACACACACACACACACACTCACACACCACAGCAAATACCCTCTCTGTGTCTCTGTACCCGACATTTCCTTGGAAAGAAAGCTCTGTGCCCCATCTGTTTAAAGAAGCAGCTATAATACAGTTCTGTAAGTGATGCAATGAGAATTACCTCTGATGGGGGATACTAAGCTGGATTTGACAGAGTTAAGGAAGACTTCCTAACGAATTGTCACATGTGTTACATATTGTGACACTCTGGGTTACAGACTTAGTCCCTTTTGTTTTGTTATAACAGAATATCTGATGCTGGGTGAGGTACAGAAACCAAGAGGTGTGTTGAGAGAGGTAATTGTTGACTCTGGTGGCCGGAGTCCAACCAACCCGGTGCTGGTGCCTGGTGAGGTCACTTCCTGGTGTGCACAATGTGGCTCTCAGAGAAGTGGGGAGGAAACTAGTTATGCGCAGGAGGGTCCAAGCAGGTATGTGTGTGTGTGTGTGTGTGTGTGTGTGTGTGGTTCTGGGGCCTAGCTGTGCAAAATCCTGCTCTCTTACAACTGATCTACTCACAAGATACCTGACCCACTCCAGTGAGGGCATTAATCCCTCCCAGTGGTGGTGAGCCAGGATCCATCATCTCCCACTGGACCCATCCCTGAAAACTGCCAACACCTCAACATCATTACACTGGAGATCAAGCTTTCAGCACATGAATCTTGGGGGTGAGGGGGAATCACATCCATTCTGTAGCATAGATGTGCTCAGGAGTTGGTTGCGCTTTAGTGATCCTCAGATATTAAAACAATTAATGGGTTGCAGGTGGAATTATAGAACAGAAAGGTTAAACTAAGTAAGGCAAATCTGGAGTCTGTTGCTGATCTTGCCAACACTTATCCATCCTTCAGCTCCAGCTTTGTTTTTAATCACCTTCTTTGTGAATATCCCCTTGTCGACCCCTTATCCAATGTCCTTTCTTTTTATGGTAGTCATCATATTTTTTGTGCATCAGTATTCCATTTTGTGCCCTTGCTCCTTATCTTGCTCATCTCTGCATCACCGCCCTTGCCCAGGGTGTGCCTCCCCTGAGTTCAACTGTACGTGTTAAGGGGGAGTGCTGGCAGAGCACAGTGCCCAGCATGGTACTTACACAGTGCAACATACCAAGTGCATTGAGCACATATCCCCCCCCAAGCAACAAAAATCCCTTCCTACCCCATTTTGCTGATGTAAATTTAATTATATTAACTGCATTCGACGTGCAGTAATTGGATAGACTCATCTATGGCTAACTTTCCTACAGTTTGCTTACCTAATATCGTGTTCCTATTTCCACGGCCAAGGAGAACAGTCCTGAGAGCTTTTCCTCAAGGAGACACATAGACTATGGCACGTACTTTATTTTCATTTATTTTGGCTTCAGAAGTTCATTTGCAGCTGATTTCTTACTTCAGTGAATTTTCTTATCAGGGTGTGGAGCATGATACTGAACCTGGGATTGCTAAGCTGATGTTGCCCATGAAGTATTTACAAACAGCCATTATCATCACACAAGACCCAGGGCTGAGTCTGCACATTTGTATAAATGAGCAAAGTGCACAGCATTTGTGACTCTGGGGTCGTTATTGGTCATCTCTGAGTTCCAGCTGACTTATTTATAAAGAGTTCAATGATCAGACCTAAGTCTTGGGGTATAGTGAGAATTAAAGGAAATGGCATTCTTAAAACCCCTAGTCTATACTCAGTGAAAGTTATCTTTCATTTCAATTCCTCCAGCGTTTATTTAGTACTGTGATGTGCCAAGCTCTCTTCTTGCATTATAATGAAACAAATGTGAGCAAGATATATGCCCTTTTCCTTATGAAGAATAAAATGCATTACTAAAGGAGCAATAAATCAATAAAAAGACTGATTAATCAATTAACTAAAATAAGACAAGATAAACATGAATGTCACCAAGTAAATTTCCCTTGGGTTAAGCTGGGAGTGTCAATTTTGCACCTTCTGCCTGCTGGATTCAGCAGTGAAACGCTAACTATATTTATCATGACTTTGCTCATCCTGATCTAACTTCCTGGATCCTCTTCTCCAGATGAGAAATTCCTTCTCATCTTCCAGGGCTGGGCTCAGGTGCCACCTTCTGTCCACTCCAATATTAATGACACTTTGTCCTCTGTGCTCCTGCAACATCCTGCATAGAATCTGGCCACAAGCACTGGACTTTGTTAATGTTAATTTACAAATTTATTTCTCTAAGGCAGCTTTCAGGGCTCACTAACTTTCACATCCCTAAACTCTGCTATGTGCAGAGCCTAGCAACCAGTTGGTACTCAAAGTCACTTTCACCATGGTGCAGTGTGGAACTCTCCTAAAGACTATTTGTGTGTTCGCCTGCATCATTTCACTCCACCCTCGGTTTTGGTGATGGCAGTACTCTTGCTGTTGACTCTCAGGGGTGCACACTGGGGTCTCTTTGCTCTACCAAACAGTGATCCTGGGAATTGAACCACACTCCAGCCAAAGAGAATAACTACATGTTAAAGTATTCATCTATTCTCAGGAAACAGGAAGTCCATATTTTTAGCAAGTAGGTTGTAGAACCTCATTGGGAATTTGAGCTCCATGTGATGGGAGTTCGCTTGGAAGACAGTAAAGGAAAGTGTCATTAACTAATGAGGTCCTCTCCCCACCAGTGAAAATACAGCCTTTGGAGTCAGACAGATGGGAATATAATTTTTATCTCAGCCTCTGCCTGCATAACCTTGGGAAAGTTACCTAACTTTGCCGAGCTTCAGTATTACTTTCGTCTGTAAATAGGGATGGTTGTACTTTCCAAAGCAGTGTGTTTCGAGGGATGGAAGATGAGACATATTGCACAGTAGATAGCGCCCTTGATACATAGTGTCTAGAGTACAGGTGAAGAGGGGGCCTGGCTGTGGGGCCCTTCCTCCACAGCAGTGGTTTCTGTGACTCAGCTAGGCTTTCTTGTGACACTGAGTCATCTGAACTAGTCAGGCAGGACTTTTTCTGTGTTGGAGTCATGGATTCTGTGCAACTCTCCACCCTTCTTTTCAATACTCTGTCACTTTCCCCAAAGAAAACCACATCACCTCAGTGCTTCTGAGGCAAACATTGTTCACTCTCTTCACTCCCACTAGAGACTGATTGGGGTTGGCAAGACCTCAGCACAGCTTGGCCCTGAAGCCAGCTTATTTCTGGAAGAACTCAGAGAATGGCTAATTCCATGCAGCAGTGAGATCCTAGGATTTTCCATCTGATGACAATGCTTGACATTTTATCCTTGATATTGTTATCAGTTTCTAATGTATCTAATGTACTCTCTCATGAGGTTACTAATGCCCTTCTCACTCAAACTTTTGTGTCATTGCCCCCTCTCTGGGAGCTTTAGTTCCTATCATCTTACCTCCCATCCTTCAGGCTATAGTGAACTGCCATTGTGACCACCTTACTAAGGGTAAACCAGCCCTGCACTGGATCTTTGGCTCTGGTGTTTGCCTCTGACTATGTGCTTGCCCTCACAAATAGTCACCATGAATTATAGAGCTCTAGATTGTATACTCCAAAATGTGCCACTGTTATTTTGTAACTTCTGGACTGAAAAAAAAGAAAAAGAGAACCCACATTTATGTACACAAGGTCTATGCCTGTCACTTGATTTGTGGCTGAATATTTGGAGCTGAATGTCCCAAGAACAAGAAGTAAATGCCTAGACATGATTAGTGTGACCAATAAACTGAATCATCAACTTGACTGGCTTGAGATCTGACCATGAGATTAGCAAAAGACACTTCTAAGTGTGTCTGGGTGGGTCATGGAAGTGTGACCTTGGGATTTATATCTGGTCATTGACCTCTTCCTCCTTGACACTCTTCCCCACTCTACTTTCCAACTCTCATGAACTAAGCAGCTCTGTTCTACCACACCCTTCTGCCATGGTGTTCCTGCATTGCAGCCATGGACTGAATCCTTTGAAATCATCAGTCAAATAATTATGGTTTGTGTCTGGACGCCCCCCACCAAAGCTTCATGAGGGCATGCGGGGGTGGGCTTTTGGAAGGCAGCTGTGTCTAGCATTTGTGATCGGTTTGGTATGAGTGCAGCACTGGCCCAGGTGCCCAGGTAGTCAGCATATAACATATGGGAGGAAAGGAGGTGTGTTTTTCTCCTTTTTACCCTGTTTGCTCTTGTTCCTTATGGTTGCTGTGATGGTTGCCCCTTAGGTACACCACCCTGCCTTGGAGCCCCCTGATTATGGGCTGAAACCTCCAAAAACCATAAGCTAAATAAACCTTTTTTTTCCATCATTTTGGGCATCAAGTATTTTGTCTTAGCAAGGAGAGAAAAGTAACCAAGACACTCTCCTCTTTTAAGTTGTGGGTGTTAAGTATTTTGCATAGTAGCGTAGCGAAAGCTGATTAATACAGTTAGCACCAGCACTTTCAGAACATCTGCTGGGAAGAATGGAGAAAGCTCTGGCTTTGGGTGTAGGCAGTCCTATGTAGAAATATCAACTCTTCTGCCTCTTACCTGGACAATACAGGCAAGCTATTTCTCAAAACCCTAGACTCCTCATCTATAAAGTATAAACAAAATCGCTCCCTCGTGAGGTTGCTTTGAGAATAAGTGAAACCAAAGCAAAAGCCTGATTGGTCAGTGCATGCTGCATGCATGTATTAAACTATCACTGAACTCCATTAACACATACCATTAATATATGTCAATCAAATTCAAATACTAAAAACATAAATTCAAGCACTTTATACAGAGCAGGCATCTTGCACATGAGAGTGGGTCATTTCAGAAACCCAGTCTGATAAAGTCTTCTAGGTGCCTGGCCACAAAGAATCAGCACTTTTAAGAATTGTGTGTGTATGATTGTGTATGTATAAATGTGAAAGCCTTTGTCATAGCAGAGAGGTCAGAGAATGCAGATGCAAAACAGTCAAACTGATGGCATTGTCCCCTCACATAACCACACAAGCTCGCAGACATCTGTACATCGTTCAGTGCCCTCCACTCTGTGCTCAGATTTCAGCAGGCTTCCCTCTCTTCTCATTCCACTGAGCTACTTTGCAGGTCCCCAGAAACATCACCATGAGAAGAAAAAGAAGTCCAAATTAATTTTCTTAATCACATTGACTCCTACACAAAACAAATATTATTGCTATTTATCTTTATTGTTTCTTGTTTTTCTTGTGCTTTGTTCTGCTATTCTCTCTAGCACAAAAAGGATAGATGTACATGTATACACTTATACATGCCTAGAACTACTCCTAAAGAGTTTATAAGAACTGGTTTTATTAAGTATCAAGATATGAACAGCTACTTTGAAGAATATGAGACATTATGGTAGCCATAGCTGACTTTCTATGTTCATGTTCTGAAACTCAATAATGCATTTATTCTTTGATTTGATTGGTTTATATCTGTTTTCTGCTATTTGATTTCAATATGTGAGAAGGTATGAACAGCTATTTTGAAGAAAACAAAGACATTAGGGTTGCCATTGTTGATTTCTTATTGTCTGGTTTGAAGGTCTATAATGCTTTCACTCTTTTGTTTTGATTGGTTTTATATTATTTTGTTTTCATTGAATTTACTGTGTGTGAAGGTATGAACAACCATTTCAAAGAAAACAAGAGACATTATGGTAGCCATTGTCGATTTCCTGTTGTTTTGTTTTGAAGTCCTGTATTGCTTCCATTGTTCTGTCCCAATCTGCTTTGTTGTGTTTTACTCTGGTTTTTTTGTTGTTGTTGTTGTTTTGTTTTATTCTCTTTAAAAAAATTTTTTTGCTATTTTCTTCATTTCTTTGGGTCTTGATTTTTTTTCCACTTAAAACAATGGGGTTAGTAACACCTGCCTAAGATCATTTACTTGGTTCTTTTTGAAAACAAAAGAAGATAAGCTAAAGACAAGAAGAGACAGCGACTTACTCTTTTCTGTTTCTGTTGGTCTTCACATGGCTGGGTGGCCTAACTACCAAGCTTTTCAATTGTTCCATAAAATAGAGAGAGGGGCTTTTGGGTTTGGTATGTGCACTGCATAACAAGTGGAATGCTAATGCAAAATATCAATTATGCTGTGACCGACACCTCTCCTTAAGAAAGAAACATTTCAGATCATGTCTGAGTAGATTTTCTTAAAGTTAAGGTAGCCAGGTGAGATTGGGAAGTGCTATACACATATTTTAATGGATAGATCTGTAAGCTTCCTGGCTATCTAAATATCTGGAGAAATGGATTTGGGTCTCAAATCTGAGCGTACTATGATGGGAATGGATGAAAAACACAGACATCATCTGTCTTCTCCACCAGGAAAAAATTTGCCTCATTTTTTGTAGTTCTTCAAAGCTTAAACCTTCAAACTTTAAGTGGATGGTAAGCATTTTTTAGTTGTTGATGTTCTTTCTTTAAAATTATGAGCACTCTTCAAGCAAAAATTATTAGTTTTACACCATTTTCTTGACATGCAATTGTAGCATAATGACAGATCTAAGGTAGGGCTGTGCCAATTCCATGTGAAGGCTCCCGGGGCTGTGTTTTAGTAAAGAACACAGCAAAGCTGGTGCATGCCATCCACGGAGGTGGCAGATTAGATTTGTAGGGGCCAGCTCACTCGCCAGCTCATTTTCAGTCAAAGACAATGCCATGCATTAATTTCAATCTAATAAATCTCCATGACTATTGAGTCCATGTCATGCTGACCTTGCCTCACCCTCCACATCTGTATTACAGAAAATAAAACCGACTCGTAATGAACTATGTCTGCGTCTTCTCAAATACAGGTTGCAGGGCTTAAGGCACCAGCCCTGCAGCCTTGTTTTCTAATCTGCATAACTGTTCATAAAACCATCCACCTGGCCTCTGTAAAAATTTTTTCCCTGGATAAATGCGTAATTAACTTTCATTTCTCTTCTGCTGGCTTCTGGGCGCGTGCTGTTCTATCCTGAAGTGCCCTCACCTGCCCACCCCTCCTGGGTGCCCTCCAAGGAATGTGCCTTATCTTCCCTAAAGAGGCTGTTGAATGTGCCTCCTAAGTCCCAATCCTCCCAGCCTCCATGATGTCCCTGATGTCTTATAGCCCCTTCGGGTGTGCTGTAGTTTGGTTGAATGAACAACCACTTGGTGAAGGCTCTTAGGCAGACAGAGAGATTCTGGTGTGTGTGTGTGTGTGTGTGTGTGTGTGTGTGTGTGTGTACACACTGTCATCCTTCAGGTAAGGCACACACAGCCTTGGGCCAGGAGATGCGCAATGGACCTTAACACCAAATAACTACTGCAGTGTAGACCTAGAGTTAGAGTTCAGAGGGATCAGAAAGGGAGAACAAGGAGAAACGGCATTGAGTACAACCCTGTAAACAATGGTAATCAACACATATGGGAGCTAAGGAGAGTACGGGGCTAAGCAAGCTATACAGAGCTAAGTAATGAGCACAGAGCTAAGTAATGAGTATAGAGCTAAGAGACAAGAGGGTACCAGACCCAGGGAAGATGTGAAATAGTCTCAGTAGCCCAGCTGGTGAGCGTAGAGCTATACATTTCTCTAGTTATGTCTGGCAGCCACTGTGACTCCAGACCCACTCTCTCCCATGTGTGGTTTTGGTGAGGCTGATTACAATTCTTCTTCAGGGCTTCTGTGAGATGCAGGCTTTTCCTGCAACTCAAATTCATCCTTGAAGGGGAAGAATTTATTCCCTTCTTCCTACACCAGCCTGAGGGACTGTTCCTTGCTACCCAATGATAACTATGTGAAGCCCACAATTCAGCCTCACCCACACTAGAGTCCCATGGTCAGTTGCAGATGCTCCTTTGAGTTCTCTCTGCCTGCAATATGGTAGGGGGATTAGGAATGCAGGCTTTGGGGCCAGGTCCCCTGATTTCGACTTCCAGGTCCTCCAGTTTTGGGAAATTATGTACCCCCTTCTCTGACTCAGTTATCTCTAAGCTGGGGATAATTAAAATACCTCCCTTGTGACACTGCTGTGAAGACTGAAGTGCATCATAAATTCCTGTTTTCTCATTTGCCTTAACTGTAAACGTGATGGTTTCTGGGTGACCACGTCTTCAGGACAAGTTCAGGGAGCTCAGTGTAGCAAAGTAGGAAACTTTTTCCAGATGGCTCTGGGTGTGCATCCTCTAAGAAGCCTGCAGCTGGCATGCATAGGGCAATGAAGGTAGGGCTGTGATGAGCCGCGTGGCTAGCAGGCATGACCAGCTTCAAGTCCTTACACACCTCAGGCAGAGCGGGATTGTGTCTCGGTTCTTATTTATAAAAGTAGATGGGGTTGCTACAGCACTTATCATCAATATCTCAGCAGACAGAGGTGGTGGGGTAGGGGACTTGAAGACTAGGCTAGGTGAGCTAAGAAACTAACGCTCTAAGAGTGAACGCCTCACATATCATCAAGGGACCCATCAAAAAACCAACATCAGAACTCCTTGGCAAAGTAGCTCTAGCAAGGACTCATCTCTTTCAGGACCTCAAGATTTCTTAGCACCTAAATGAGAATCAGCCACACTGAGACATACTCTGCTCTGGGACCTTGTGCTTATACCCACTTACCTGTTTCTGAATAGGATCAGTTCATTGATTGCTTTAAGATTCTTCCAAGAAAACTCTCAGCACCCACTCCATAGAGCAGGGGTACTGTTGGAATTGATGTCTTTAGATACTGGGAGCTGACTGATGTAAGGAGACAACATCCTATGAAGTTCTTACAAGTTTCGAGGCTCTGCATATATCCAGCACTGCACCCTGATTTGGGTGATGGCCCTGAGACTGGAAACTTGCCCGCTTCCTTGGTCTCCTCTACAGGATTGTGATGCCTCCGGAGCTGGAGATGATTCTCGCTCCTCTGTTTGTCCCACTAGTCGATGGCCCCTGAGTGTATCAGGCACTTGCAAATACTTGGTGCACAAATATGTGGATGAGCAAATGCGGTGAAACACCTGCTGACCTGGAAGCGTTCACATATGCTGCCCCCCAGCCTGAAATACACTTTCAATATCATGTCGCCTATTGAAGTTATTTCTCCTTTAGCTTCCAACAAACCTATACCATCTCAGAGGAGAAACTCCAGGCTGGATGATTAGCAGAGCCCCCACGTTCTACTATGGCGATGTCCTCTGCAGCATATCATGATGGCTATTCAGTCAGTCAATCGAGTGATTATATTTTTAATACATGTATAATCTCACCATTCACCTCTCACTTTTTTATAAGCTTTCTTATGCTCCAAAATGCACAACATTTTTGTCTTATTATAATATCTCAAATGCCTTGCAATGTGACTGAATATAGAAAAGTTTCAAACATAATTGTTGAATGACTGACTGAACACATGGAAATACTTTGTGCCCAGTAAATGTGTTTACTGAATCCACATAAAACATTGAAAAATAATTGAAAAACCAATAGTTGGCTTTTATTGACTCCCAAGTTTGATCAAAAAGAAAACAAAACAAAACAAAAAAACCATCTGAAGCAGAAATGGTTTAGAAATACACAAGAGCTCTCCAGTCATCTTTGCTAAAGGACATCCATTTTATATGTTCCCCTCTTTTCCTTTCAGTAAACAGGCTTCAGAAGAGAGCTGCATTTTGATTTATTTCTGGAGCTAGTTGAATGCGTAGCTTAAGAGAGAAAAATAATTCAAATAGAGGTAGCTTATCTCTCTGAAGTATTTGTTTATCTTAGTATTTTTGCTCAATTGCCTCATGGAAAATAGAGGCTTTATATAATAATCAGAATGATGCATACTCATCAGTGCCCTGTGGATACTGGCTACTGTTGGTCTGCCAGAAAACTTTTGGAAGTGTGACTCAAACTCACCATTGCTTTCCTTACTGCTACTTCTCAGTGCAACATGAACCAAGGTGTCTAATCCTCCATATACCTGGTGTGTGAAAGAATTGTCCGTGCTGAACATATTCCCAGTGTTGACTACAATGTTCATTCTACATACAGACCGGGTGAGGCTGAGGGTCTGTCTCTAGACAGAAGTTCAAGTACAAAGATAAGCATCTTTATCTATGGATTGGAAACAATGTCTTCATACACATGTTCAGAATTACAAATAAATTCCCTAATTCAAACATATAGACTTTCTTTCTTTCTTTCTTTCTTTCTTTCTTTCTTTCTTTCTTTCTTTCTTTCTTTCTTTCCTTTCTCTCTCTCTTTCTTTCTTTCTTTCTTTCTTTCTTTCTTTCTTTCTTTCTTTCTTTCTTTCTTTTATCTTATTCTACTTTGAGATATTTGCATTCATGGAATTTTTATTAACTTATGTGAGTGTTTTCCAATTGGTGTTTATCCAAAATATAATCCTATTTCCTCTTTTGATAGGCTTACTGATAAAATAGGATGTTCAGAAAAACCATTCATTTCTTTGTTTATCTGTTTGTTCAAACATTTGTTCATTTAGTTAACAGAACTCAAGATCTCCAAACTGCCAGGAATGGAGTTTGGTAAACTGAGAACTCTGAGGGCATCCAGGGCACTGTTTGACCCCAAGTGCCATTCAGTCTGCCCAGATAATCTCACTGCAGCCCTTTCTCAAGAATTAGAAGAGACCGGGGTCACTGTGGTGTTGGTCACTACATGGACACATCTCTTCCCTTTTTACCAGAGCCTTGCCACAAAGACACAGAGAGGGAGAAATTAGAGGGTCTGACTTCAGGTAGAAAGGACAGGTAAGTCAGCACTTGCAGCTCTATGTGGCCTGTGTGAAGAGGGACTACTTGTAATTGTGTGTGTGTGTGTGTATGTGTGTGTGTGTGTGTGTGTAAGATCCAGAGTGGGAAAGGAAGACGTGAGGTGAGCTGATCATGCAGCCTGCACAGCAAGTCTGAGAAGCTTGGGGAAGAGGAGAATTAAAACTGAAGAGAAGGGACTTCAGCAACCGAGGGTTTGCCTTGGACAAAGAATTTCTTGAGAATTAAAAAGTAAGAGAGGGAATGTTTACAGACGTGGGAACTGGGAATAGTTGTACTTTCACTGATCAATCAAGGCACAGGCTGGAGAGAGATGGAACACATCCTTGTTGCTCTTTTCTCCTTCCTCCCTGCTGTTTCCTCCATGTGGCCTTTTCTGCTAAACTGCTCCAGCACAGTAGCACTTATCCAGGGAAGGTGCCTGGAGTGCACATGCCATGAGAGTCTCCTCAGCACTTGAAGCCGTTCACTGACGGCCCTACCAGCCATCAGCTGAACCTGACCGTGTGCAGACTCGGCTGCTCCAGTGGAAGGTGACGGGGACTCTGCTGCACAAAGCAAGCTCAGGAGCTAATTCTGCAGGTGCTGCAAGATGGGAAAGGCAGATAGGCAACCACCATTTTTCAAGCTAACGACTGGAAATAAAAAGGCAATGAGGCCAAATGTTCCCTGGGACAGAGCATCTTGATGGGGAAATTGAAATTAAATCAATTTAATGAGGACAGGAGGTGGCTTCAGGCTCACCGTTTTTAAGCATTGTTGTGCATAGCTAGATAAAACCTCGAAAGATTGACTTAAAAGATATTAAGGAAAGAGATAAGACCTCCAGGAAGCCTCTTGCGCTTACTATCTGCATATAACATCACTTTATCAGCACCAACTCACTTGTAAGTCAAAATCTAAAATCCAGGAGTGGAAGATGCCTTTTCAGGCAGCTTAACACCACAGGACCCAATTAACTAGGGACAGACAGAACGGGCAAAATAAAACCATACATAATGAGATCATCAGGGGTATGCAAATGAAATCCCACAATCTGGTAATATTATGATGGAAAAGATGTTTATATGAATCATTACATTTTTATGTGGAACATGAAAGAGATGCCCTGGTCCAGCTCTTTCATGTGAAGTCATTCTCTGGGCTCCAGGGCCTTGGGCACAGTCAGATCCTTGTGTCAGAGCCATTCCATCCAGGAAGTCCTGGGATGAGTGTGTCACACCACAGAGGCCTGGAGCTGTAGCTGGTCCCTGAGTAGCATGGACTGAGATTCTCAGCACTGTATTCCCTGATGCCTCCAGCCCTTACTTAGCTTGGTGCTGCAGAAAGAGGTAACAACACAGAGAACTTTTGGGAACAAACCAGGAACTTCTGTGAATCTTTCCGGACATAGATTTCACATTTCTCCTTTACTATTCCTTACATTCTTGCAAGAAAGAGGCCACTGTCTTTCTTTGCATATCAGGAAACCAAGGCTGAAGATTAAATAGCAGATTGAGACTACCCAGAGGAGAGCGTGTTACCCTGGGGAATATTCTCAGAAATGCTGGAAGCTGTCCATGTGGCTCTGTGCTGTGTGGTTACTAGCAGACACCCCAGAGGGTGGCCGGTGCGTTCCAGGTCCCTCCAGATGGCAGGCAGGTAACCTTCACTTCCGGAGTCCTAGAGTCACCAATGAGTTCCTTTCTCCTTGATCTCTGAAGAGCGTGATGCTTCTCCCTCTGTCCCCTCTGTGGCTTACATGTTGGTGCAGTTTTTCTAGTCCTGATCCATCTAGACACTTTCTCTCGGGCATGTTTAGGATAGGAAGAGTCATACAGAGGTCTCATCTATCTTCTAGAAGGATTCAGGTTCATTGCAGCACTTTTATTTGTAATTATTCCGTCCAGTCTCTGTCTGAAGTCAAACTCCAGTTCATTCCCTGCATTTCTAGTATCAATTTAAAATTGACTGATGATTCTAAGTGCCTTCTTTATTTGCCAAGTTTTCTAATAACAAAGTCTATACTCCCAGTTTTAATAACTCCATCTCAGTGGTTAAGATCCGGGCTGACTCCATGTCTCTTCCCTGCTTCCTTATCTGTTTCACTTTAGAGGTCTTTAGGCTCTTGGGTGTGCCTATGATTTAAAAATATCCTTTGTGTCTTACTTTTTCCATTTTTTTGTTGCCATAACAGAATATGTGATACTGGGTAATATATAAAGGAGGAAAGCTTGTTTTTGCTCAACTTACTGAAGTTGGGAAGTCTCAGAGCCTGATGCGCACACCTGCTCCTCTTCTGCTGAGAGCCTTTCGCTGCTTCACGTCATGTTAGAAAGCAGGACAAGTGTTGTGTGGGAGCATATGTGCCTGCGCATGTGGGTGTGTGTGTAAAAACCAAAAGCCAAAAGCAGCCATGTTTTCTAACACCCTGCTTTCATGGAAACTGATCCAGTCCTGTGAGAACTTTGTCAATCCATTCATGAAGACACTTCCCTCCTGATGTAATCACCTCTGAGAAGTCCCATTTCCCAGCACTGCTCCAGTGATAATCAAAATACAACATGAGTTTTGGAGGGTGAAAATTATATTCAATCTATGACTTGTTCTGAAAGCCCTGAGCCCCCACTCTATGATTACCTCCTTCCTAGGAAGCATCAATGAAGCAAGTTGTGGTTCAAGATGCTTACCTCTCTTATCTCTCATCTGTTATCAGTACACTGGATAATACTTTGCACAGTTCTGTTGTATTTCATCCTATTGCATCCTTCCAGGAATCTTCGAATTTTTGTTCTTGAAGGAGAGATTTTTTCCAACTTTCTTGTGGTATACTTGACATGCAAAAATGTATATATTTATAGTGTACAACAAGGTACTTAAATATAGCTATACCTTGTGAAGTGATTACCACAATCAAGCTAACTACCATATCCATGTTCTTGCAGTTATCACATCTGTGTGTATAGTAAAAATACATGAGATATACTGTTTTAGCAAATTTCAAGTGTACAATTCAATATTATTAACCATAATCATGATGCTAAGCATCAAATTCTCCACAAAGTATTCATTCTATGACTGAAACTCTTTACCATGTGACCAACATTTCCTTATTTCCCCCTTTTCAAACTCAGACAACCATTATCTACCATTTGCTTCTGTGAATTTGATGTTTTTAGATTCTGCATACAGGTGAGTTTAAGTAGTATTTGTTTTCTGGGTTTGTCTTATTTTCCTTAACAGGTTTATCCATATTTTCACAGATAGCAAGATTTTCTTCTTTTTATAAACTGAACAGCATTCTATTGTACATATTGACCACCTGTATGTAGTTATTTATCAATAGCCATGTGTTATGGATTAAAAACTGGTGGTCAACTTGGCACCAGCTGAATTAAATTGGCATGGTGCTGCATTTAGACAATTCACCTGAGGAAGGTTGCCAGCATAAAGAGAGACATAGAGAGGAAGAGCAGGAGCATTGTGGGTTCTCCTAAGTGCTGCTATTCAGAGCCATTGGTTCTCCTGGAGGAGCTTGTCAGGTTGGCTCCCCAATATGGCTTTGGCTATTATCATCGGAGGAGCTCAGGACCTTGGTGAGAGTGGCTGCAGTTCACTTTGGGGAGCTCTGGTCTTCATGTTGAGCATCGCTTCCTGGCGCTGGAGGGGAAGGTGATTGCTGTTTAAACTCTAGGAGAAGCTGTCACGCTGGCTTCCTGGCATGTACTTGACTGTTCTCATCATCAGAGGAGCAGGGTACTTCATCGCTGAGGATGGCTGTGGTACTTTTTGGGGAGGCCTGGTTCTTATTTGAGTGTTGCTTCTTGGCTCCACTGTAGAACCCTCAACCTACTAGCACAGATCCTTCATCCTGCTGGCATAGACTTTCTAGCTTCCACTGCTGGCCTATGGGCCTTTCAGTACAGACTTTGGTGTTGTGGACAGATTTCCTGCACTTTCTTGTGTTTATCACTAGGTAATCATCATAATTAATATTATAAATTCTGTATCCTGATTGTAATCGTTCTCCTTGCGACCCCTGAGTATAACAGACATGTCACTTGATTCTGACTTTTCTGAATTATGCCACAAGGAACAGAGGAATGCAGATATCTCGTGGAAACCCTGATTTAAATTTCTTTGAATTATACCTCAGTAGTGGAATTGTTAAATCATATGATAGTTCTGTTTTCGTTTTCCTAGGGAAATTTGAAACAAAATTTTCTGTTCTTTACCAGTATCCCAGGACAGGAGTAGAGGTGACCAGTATCTCTTTCTTCATGCTTCTGTCTCATTGCTGTGGCTCAGGGACCAGATAATCTCAGAAATAGACAAGGGACAATGAATACCCAAGACTATAATTCCCCACCTTTAGTGACCCATTTTGTGGTATGCTGCCCACTTCTTTGGGATAGTAGACCCTTCCTTCTATAACAGGATCGTTTCAGGATGGACCTCTTTTACATCATTGTGGTCATAACCTATTGCAAGTGCTGTCAAAACTCAGTGCAACTGATGGTTTCCATTTGATTCCCAAACCATTTTTAATGAATCTCTTCTCAAATTTTTAGATCAGTACAACCAGTTTCTTACTATAGGCCCCTGTGCATCAAGGCTTCAGGTCATACATAACAATGACCAGGCTCTTAGACTATATCCCTTTTCTTATGTGTTATGGTCTGATATAGTCCTGTGAAAATTCAGATGCTGAAGTCCTGCCCTTTGAAGTTGTAAATGGGACCCGTAGGTGGTGTTTAGGTAATGAGGTCAGATCTCCTGTAAATGGAGTTATAAAAAAGGCCTTCAGAAGCTTAATTACCCCTGTCCTTCTTGCTGTGAGAGTACAGAAAGAAGACACACTACTTTGGATCTCTCAGACCCCAGAGTCTAGTTAGATGTATATTATGTCTTGCTTGTGGCATGAATTCTTTATAGGCAGTAAGACCCAAACTTATCCTGGTACACCTCAACCTTCAAGAGACAATGTGGGAATTCCAAGAGTATCTCTCACCTTCACAACAGTTTTTTGTTTTTGATCCTTTGCTTACAATGTTAATGTCCTGTACTATTTGGAGAATTGAACTCCATCTGGGGATTACACTTCATTTATCTTCATTGTTGAAATTTTGTTTTTTTTAATGTGTATATTTTAAATCTAGTTCTTAAGACTGAATGAATGCTGACCATATAATGAACAAATGGGTGAATGATGAAGAGAACGTCTGCTTTTGCAGTCATGAAAGCCAACAATGGTCACATGATATTCCCTTTGTGAATAGGTCCAGTAGATCTGAAACTATGAGTCTAGGCTGGGATCCATAGTGCAGAGGGTAAAAGGCAAGCACCTTCTCATTCTCCTCAAGTTACCAGAGAGTACAGGAAGCATGGCAGTATGCCCTGCTTGAATGTCAAAAAATCTCAGTGTTGGAAAATAACTAAAAGGAAACCAATTCTTTTAACAGCTCATGAATGTGTAGGGTTGGCGATACAAAACACAGTAGACATTCATTTGTTAGTCTTTCATTCTCCAATGAAAAATGCATCACTTGAAAAAGACATCATCATTGGAATCCAGAAATGGGTCCAACAAACATTTGCATGGCTGTGGAGAACAGCATGCCAATCACGAGATGTTTGGGATAAAAAGTTTTCAATAAGCATTCTCATATAATAGTTTACCTTAAGTTCACAGTAATCTAGTGACATAAGTAGAGCAAGGGTTATTTTTTTCACATTAAAGATGAAGGAAAATGGGCTCAATAAATCAAGATAAGCTGTTTACCCAAAGACTTGATGCCAATGAATGAGGAAGCCAGAATTCCAACTTGGAAGGATGTTCTTTCCACTCTGTAATGCTGAAATTTAAAAACAAATAGAGGGAAGAAAACACCATTTATCTCCTTGTATCCTTCTGTACACATGAATTGATCCAAGCTTTGCTGTCAGCTGCCAAAGAACATCTATGGTGAATGACAGTTGGAAGACAGAGTCCTGAGGCACCAGAATAGGCCAAGTTTTCTTCTCTTCCATATCATCCATGCCAGCCAACCTTAGGTACATGGTCTTATCTCTCTCAAGGCCAGTTTTTTAATGAAAATTCAAAAGACAATACCTAGCACAAACAGTAATTCTGAAGATCCGTAAAACAATGTTGTGCACTGACACTATGCCTGGAACACAGTAGGCCTCGTAAATGAAGCATGGAGTTTTATTACTGTGATTCTCTCATCTAGGCAAGATCCCAGACCTAATAAATGCTTCATTTTTATCTATGATTAATTTATTAACTGGGGGGATGTGGGAAGCTATAAACACAACTTTTTTGGTGATAAGATTAAAAAATCACCATTAAGAGCTAGACTAGCAAAAGCAAATGTGGGCAACAAAGGTAAGGCAGAGGACATAACAATCCCTGACTTGAAATTATACCACAAAGCTACTGTGATAAAAAGAGCATGGTACTGTCAAAGCAAAGCAAAGTAAAACAACAACAACAAAACAGACTTGAGAATAAATGGAACAGACTGAAAGATGCAGAAACAACTTCAAACACACGCAGTCACCATACCTTTGAGAGAGGACCCAAACAATTTCATTAGAAGAAAGACAGCCTCTTTAATAAATAGTATTAAGAAAACTGGCTTTCCACATACTGCTAAAACTAGATCTATATCTTTCACCATGCACTAAACTAAAACCAAAATGAATCAAAGATCTTAATATTAAAAGTGTCAGGAAGATAGAATAAGTAGAACTCTTGAAGATATTGGTGTAGGTGAAGACTTTATGACCAAAATCCTGGTCACATAGAAAATATCACAAAGAATCAACAACTGGGATCTCATCCAGGTAACTGTTAGACAAAGGACTAATTTCTGGACTATATAAAAAAACTAAGAAAATCAGACTCTACAAATTTAAAGACTCAACCCAAAAATGGGCATCTGAAATGAATAGACATGTCTCAGATGAAAAAGTAAAAATGGCAAATAAATATATGAAAAAGCATTCAACATCACTGGTGATTTGACAGATGCAAATTAAAACAATGCTGAGATTCAATCTCACTCCAGAAAGAATGGTTATTATCAAGAAATCAACCAATAACAAATGCTGGCAAGGATGTAGGGAAAAAGGAATCATTCTCCACTGTTGATAGGAGTGTAGACTGATGCAATCACTGTGGAAATCAATGTGGAGATTCCTCAAAGCATTAAAACTAGAGGTTCCACTCAACCCAGCCTTTTCCCTTCTTGATATTTTTCCAAAAGAATTAAAAGTATCATACTGCAGTGACATACACACACCCATGCTTACAGTACAGTTTGTATAAGCTAAATCTTAGAAACAACTCAAACGTCCATCAGTTGATGAATAGATAAAGAAGATGCGTTTTTTATATATATACAATAGAGTACCACTCTGGCATAAAGAAGGATAAGCTTGAGACATTTCTAACTAAATGGGTACACCTTGAGACCATACTCTCAAGCGAAATAAATTGGACACACATGTTCAAATATTCCATGGTTTTCCTGGAATGAGAAACCAAAAGTGTAAATGAGGACCAAAATGTATAACAGATATTGGGAAATGGGAAGAAAATTTTTAAATGAGGAGAGCAAGGGAATGGGGAGGGAGAAAGGAATGAAGGGACACGAGAAAAAGAATAGAAGAAAAAAATGGAAACAAAGCTCTTGTAAATAGAGGATGAGGGGTTGAAGGAAGGGGAGGGGAATGGGAACAAAAGAAGAAGTAAGAAATATCATGGACAGGCACAAACTCTCTACAATGAATGTTACCACTATGTATATCTAAAATGTACCAATAAAATAAAAAGAAAGAAATCATGCTTATTTAAATGGAATAAAATGATGCTCAATCCTAAATTAAGTTACTAATGGAACAGTCGCTGGCAGGACTGAAGCTATTTAGACATTTGTTCCAGCCCTTGGAAATATGGTCTGATTTTACCCAGTTTAGTCCACTTTCCTCTTGTGTAGCCACCTCTCCTATTGCCCTGTTCTGTGTAACTCCGGCGTGCATGCACATCCTGGTGTCTGGGACTGTGGCTGCGCCTGGGCCCTGGTCTGTGCAGCTTTTGTGGTAGACACTGCACTGCTAAGGTTCCAGTTGAGTTCCTGGCTTTAATGCTCAGTTTCCTCTCCAGAAGGAGCAAGATGCTCTCCCATTGGCCAATTCCTGTGTGCTCTCTCTAAATATTTTAATTTCACTTCCATGGGACAGTTCCAAACAAGTGCATAAATATATGCATGTGTGTTTTAAAATATTGCCTTGATTTGAATGGTTTTGTGCCTTCAAAATATCAGTGCTGAAACCTTATCACTAAACTGATGACATTAGGAGGTAGGGCTTAGGGAGCTAATCCCATGACAGCTCTGCCTCACTGGTGCCCTCGTAAGAGGTGTCCAGATAGACCCAAACTTGGGTGTTGTGCATTTTTTTTTCAGCAATGAGAGAAAAGTAACTAAGTGTATTTGAGACTAACCATCACTCTATCCACTGGAGAAACATTGTTTCCCAGATTCTCAACCAATAAT
Source organism: Cuniculus paca (assembly GCA_004365215.1). Taxonomy (NCBI): domain Eukaryota; kingdom Metazoa; phylum Chordata; class Mammalia; order Rodentia; family Cuniculidae; genus Cuniculus; species Cuniculus paca. Next base: position 11,151 of record RJWT010002605.1, on the reverse strand, counting down.
AACCAAGGTCTGTTGATAAAGAGTGAGGACACAACCACTGATAAAAACAGAAATTAGCAACTTTTATATCTGCTGCAAATTATCACCATCAAAACTGCATTCTTATCACTTCTAGAGTTTCTTCACTTCTGTCTGTTTCTTTCTTTACAGGCTGAAAAGGTGTTTGCCAGGAAGACACATTCAGTCTAAGCTGATAATCTAGCTCTTGCATTAATCATTTCTAATTTCAATGTGTGAAATACTCAAATCCTGGGGTGGGGGTTATAGGTGTAGGATAGAAAACAATCTGGGATAACTATAGAACATTTTCACAAGTTCTTTGACAGTCTTGTCATTGAGAAATGGGATTTGTACTCCCTCTTCTGTCCCCAGCATCTGGGTTTGCTTTGGTGGCTCATTTTAAATCAGTAGAATGCAGTAGAGGAGATTGACCTGAGTCCTGAGACTAGATCCTCAAGAGTAAGAAGCCTTTATGGTGTTAGCTGAACTTTTACCTATGCACACCTAAGCTACCAGGGAGGATGAACTTTTACCCATGGCTCAGGGAGCCATTAGTTCAAGGCAACATCCAAAACCAGAAAGTTTCCAATGTGGTTGAATCTAAGAGTGAACTCTTGGAACAAACTCATCTAGAAAAGGCAAGATTGGAAAAGGACATTGCACTTAAGCACTTTTGTAAGAGACTTGAATTTCACGCAACGATACTTAAAATTACTCTGTGAGTGTTAGTTTATTAGGCTATAAAGGGTTATCATCAAATGGATAATTTGAAACAAGACATGCACACACATATGTGCACATGGAACACATTCTATCTGTTTCTGTTTTTCATCTATCTATCTATCTACCTACCTATCATCTATCTATTACCCTAATCAATGAGTGGATATCATCCAATTCGTTGAGGATCCAAATAGTTAAGATTTGCAATTTTCCTCTGTGTTTGAGCTGGGACATTGGTGTTCTTTATTCTCTGATCAATCCTTCCACCAGTGGTTGCTGTGAAGCTCCGGCCCTTGGAGTTGAGCCAGAAGCACTCCAACAGATTTCCAGGCTTCTGGTTTGCAAACAGCCAATCATGGGACTTATTCATCTCCTTAACAAATGAGCCGAATTATTACAATTCTTGTAATAATATCTATCCTATCTCTCCTATCTGTCTATCTATCTACCTATCTGTTTATTGTCTTATTGCTTAAGGGTTCTATATCTCTGGCAATCCTTGCTATATATGGGTAAATAAATGAAATGAGATTTTTTATAATTAGAAATCTGAAATACAATCATAGTATCAGTACAGAAATATGTGAGGAAGCCATTAAATATTACTGAAGCTCTCAGTGTCTACAGCCTATCATTAACATTTCAGAAGATATCTACATATACTTCTTTACGTATATTTGTTCATTTGGAAATCATTATTTACAATCTAAGACATGCCGGATAGTGACAAATCAGAAAGTTTATGGTCCTTGATTTTGTTGTCTGGCCCAGGATAGTACCAGAGTTTGGATAATAAGCAAGAAAATCACTAAAGGAATAAACAAACATTGTAACAAGGGCTATGGGGTGGGGGATGCTTGCGATAGAGACCAGAAAAGTTTAACTAAAGTGGTCAAAAGAGATTTTGAGGAAGAATGAGATTTTAATTGAGACCCAGTGGGTACCACAACCCAGGTAAGAATGGATCAGACCAAGGGAAGAGCGGACACCACAGGCACTGAAGCAAGAAAGTGTGTGGTTGCAGGTCTGAGACACCAGCGAGACTGGGCCCAGTGAGAGAGAGCGAGGCCGCAGCACAACTGCAGAGCACAGGGAAGACAGATATGGGCAGGGACACTGAAGGGGTAGACAAGGGACACAGCAAATGGTTGGGATAGCTTGCCCAAGGAAGAGATGTTAGACTGATTTTAAGCAGGGGTTGCAGTTTTGGAATGTTATATGTGTATATAAATATACAAATAACTCTCTAGAAATAGGATTACAATAAGCATGCTACTACTTTATTGTTTCATAAAATGTTCTGAATGACTATATGTGTGGACAAATACAGCTTCCCACTGTTATTTAAATGGCCATAGAGTATTCTGCTACTGCATGTACTATCAATAATTTAACCAGTTTCTTATGAATGGACATTTCAGTTGGAGCTACTATAAAAGTAAACATCCATACAATCTATGCTATTATACACTTTCCTGAACATGTTGTTGGGCAAAATTTACTGCAAGGAATTGCTGAGTAACAGAGATATGAAATACAAATTTTGCATATTATTGCTAGATAATTCTTCTCCAAAAGTTATATCAGCTTCTTGTCTGATCTTCCCAATCTTTGGTAATTTGATGGGCTGATATATAAATATTGTTATTTTTTGTTTTTCTTCAGCTCTGGTTTTGAATTTTTTTATATATTTCCTGCCTGTGATTGATGTTTTAGGAATTGTATATTAGCATTCATTATGCATTGTTCTCTGGACCTAATGTTTTTGCTTACTTTGTGTCATAATTCTTAGTACAAAGTTGATAGAATTATTTTACATTTCCATTTTTGTTTCATGAGGTTATACTCATCAGCTTTTTTTTTTTTTTTTTTTTTTTTTTTTTTTTTTTTTTTTTTTTTTTTTTTTTTTTTTTTTTTTTTTTTTTTTTTTTTTTTTTTTTTTTTTTTTTTTTTTTTTTTTTTTTTTTTTTTTTTTTTTTTTTTTTTTTTTTTTTTTTTTTTTTTTTTTTTTTTTTTTTTTTTTAGATTTTTTTTTTTTTTTTTTTTTTTTTTTTTTTTTTTTTTTTTTGTGGTGGGAATCAAACTCAGGACCTTGCGCTTGCCGGGCAGGTGCCATGCTGCTAAGCTTTATTACCAGCCCTCATCAGCATTTTTATTTTCTAAATAAAAGTTTGAAAGAGGTAGAAAATGATAATGTTCTCAAGGTGCTACAACTGAAGTAGATAATTATAATAAGGAGAAGATGTCATTATTGCATATGTAGAAAATTTAACATCAACTAATGCTGTATACAATAGTAATGTTCAGTAAATTTAATGTTCAAAAATCAAAAACTTTCACATTTAAATAAAGAAAATTAGAAAAAAAACATTTCCATTCACAATACCAACAGTATCAACACATATATACAGTTCCTTAATAAAAGTGCTTAGGATTTCATAATGAAACTGAAAGAACCTACTTATGATGAATGAATGAAAGAATGAGCAAATAAAGACACTTTACAAGGTTTGAGATGAGGGAAGATTCAGTACTGAAGAAATGACAACTGGCTCATTCTTCATGTACAAATGCAATTTGCTTCCAAATTCCCAATGATATTTTAAATTGACATAATTTTTCTGAAGTTCATCTTGAAAAATAAATATACAACAATGAAAAATTCAATTGCTTCTGAAATGGAGAAGCAATGAAAACAGGTTTAATGGCATAAATTAAATCCTATTATAATCCTATTCTCATTAAAACAGAAATTGTCACAAAAATTGAGAAAATGATGAAAGAATAAAAACCCAGATTCAAGTAAAGAACATAAAAAAGCAAGTTTGAGTAAAATGAAAAAAGCATTGAAATCAGTGGAAAAATATGGATTATTTCAATAAATTGTATTGCATCAACTGGAAAACCAGTAGTAAAAAAAAAGTCAATTTTTACCTCAAAATATAGTTTAATGAAGCCAACATTTAAATAAAAAACAAGTCAAAAAGAAATAGTTTTATACATGCTTGAATAAAGTTGGATTATTGTCCTCACTTGCACAAGAAGTGAGAACCAGAAGATAACAATATGGTACTGGCAGTAGAGAGTGATGGGGAAGGGTGCACATGGTGACGCTGGAGAGTTGGCATGGACAGGTCAGTGCCTGGCCAAGCAAGGAGAGGCTAGGAGCCGGGAGAGAAGGAAGTGGATTCTTCTCCTGCAAGACGCAGATATACTGGTGTCATTACCACCAAGAGTACCCACCCCTCTTCTCGAGTCAGGAAATTCATAAAGGACCTCAATTTGACATTCACCTCTGCTGTATAGCAACATCTGCTTGTTTAGATTTGTAGTAACTTGAACTAACTGATTCACCTACCAAGACTAGATCCATGAGATATCCCACTCAAAACTTGCCTGGCTGCCTGAATTTGTAACAGCAGACTCATGCCTACAACCAGAATCAATCAACCTCTTGACTCTCCAGCTGAATTTTTGGTCACAATAAACTTCATCTGGGCTGGATGAGCAAAGGGGCACAGCAGTACTGTTTCACTGGTCGTCCTTCCCTTTCACGGTACCCTGCCCTACAGGGCTGGTGATCCTTCAGAATTTGGATCTCAATACACTGACTACCTACCTAGGGATACTGTGATAGATTAGATGTGTCTCAGCAAAATTCATGTTGGAGTCCTAATTGCCAAGACTTCAGAATATGACCTGATTTGGAGATAGGGTCATTGCAGTGTTAATCAAGTTGAAGTGAGGTCATTAGAATAGCCCCTAATCCAATCTGAGTGGTATCCCTGTGAAAAAAGGTAATTTGGAGACTCATTTGCATGTGCACACACACACAACAGACACACACACTGGAAGGCAGGTGAAGACGAAGTCATAGATCAGATTGATGTTCCTAGAAGCCAAGAAATGCCAAAGACTAGGCTAACAGCAAAGGCCCGGAAGATAGAGGAAAGTCATACAACAGATTTTCCCTCATGGCCCTTAGGAGAACATGACCTTGATGACATCTTGATCTTGGACTTTAAGCTTCCGTGATGGTGAAACAAATTTCTGTTTCACCACTGCACTTGTGGTACTTTGTTATAGAAGCCCTACTAAATAATATAGGCATCAGCACGTTTTCCCTGTTCCTGACATATAGTGGTACCTCGGTTCATGAACTTAATTGATTTCAAGATTCTGGGGTAGATCCAGGATTCTGGGGTAGATGCCCACATTTGTGTTCATCACCTGATGTAGAATTCATGAATGGAAGGAAAATTTTGCCAAATGCTTGTGTTTGTGGACCAAATTGTAGGCATACAGAAGCATTTGTGAATTGAGGTACTATGTATATTTTGAAGGTTAAGTACAGTCAAAAGAAGGAGGAAATACTCAAACTAGCATCATTTTGCTACTGATAAAACTTGACAGAGACAGATTGTGTAGTGGTAATTAATAAAATTAATCATGAAAAGTACTGTCTACTCAGAAACCTTCCCCGAAAGCAATAGAACCCTCTTAGTAGTCAAACAGAAAAATAACTCATTAAAGGACACCAGATCAGACCAACTATCCTCAAAACCTTGGAGCTAGACAATGAGGGGAGTGTGGAGTCACAGGTGAGGGCTTTTTAGGGAAACCTACCCTCATCCTTACTCATGCCAGAGAGGGTTCCAGACTCACAGTGCCACCTGGCCAAGGAGCAAGACATGGAGTAAACCATGTCCCATGCTCTATTCATCCCTAGAAGCAAGGAAGTTGGGGTTTCTTTCTGTCTTCCACACCATGATAGCAGGATTTGTAATGGTAGAAATTACCAGAGTTAATTTCCTTCCTGGGTTCCAGGCCTGACATGGTCACTAGCAGCATGGAAGGAAGTGCCCAGCTCTTCCCTGGAGCCGATTGCATCCCCCATGGGACAGAAAAACAGCATCTGAGGGAAAGCCCCTCTCAGATTCGTGTTCTCATGAAAGCTCAGATTTTGGCTTCATGCAGTTTTATCATCATCATCATCATTTTTGTTTGCATCTGATTTAGTTATGAGAAACTAAATTGAGAAACATACCAGAATTATTTTTTAAGTTTATTTATCTAAGCCCTAATGATATGGTATCTTAGCTGGAATCCTGGAATAGAAAAAGAACATTAAGTAAAAGTTCAGGATATTGCACCAAGTATGAATATGGTTAATGAGGAATACCTACTCATTCATTGGTTTTGTCACAAGTACCATGTTAGCATGAATATGGCAATAACAGGAGAAAATAGTGGTAGATTTTATAGGGATTCTCTATAAACTTCACAAATTTTTGTGTAAGTCTAAAATAAAATTCTAAAATACAAATTTTATCAAAATTGATTGGATGAGAGGCTGAGGCAGGAGGATCCCAATGTGAAGAAAACACTAGAGATGTAGCTCAATGTGAGGGCACTGAGTTCAACTCTCCACTTCCAAAAAATTGGTTAGACACTTTCTGCTCTTAATTTGTGATCATTTGTGTAAGGAAAAGAATGAACTCCTGTACTGCTCTCTCCCACTTACAGTGTGGAGGGTAAGAGGGGAGAAGAGACAGTCATGTCACAGCCTCAGCCATTCCTTCTGTGTCATGAAAGATGAAGAGCAGAGTTAAAGATATGTGGTATTAACAGAGTGTGTCAATGGGTCACTGGACAAATGAAGGTTGGTGTGGATCAAGATGGTTCTGGATGACAAACCGGGGAATTTAGGCAGGACAGTTGGCAAGGGCAATATGAGCTTTGCCACACTGGTGTGGCAGAGTTTCATGATCAAGAATGCTTTGCAGGAAGAAGGATATCTTTCACATGCCAAGGCCACCAAAGCATGCTCTGTCACAAATGTTACCTATGAATTACTGAAAAATTGAAAACAGAGCAGCCCATTTACATAGAGCTGGTTATTGATGAAAAGACAACAAATAAATGCCCAGCAGAACAAGAACATAAATGCTGAAGAAAATTGGCAGGCCTGGAAATTTGCAGAACATTTGGGAAGAGCCAGAGACCTTTCACAGCTGTCTTATTTAAACTTTAAGACCAGATTAGCCTTAGCCGATGTTTGTATTACAGAAAAGCCAAACCAAGCTAGAACCTTGCTATGGGAGTTGGCTAACACAGGTTGCTTAACACAGTTTGGGACAGTGATCTCTCATGGTTTCAATTTCAGCAAGTTGGAAATGGATTTCTCGAAGCCAACTGTTGGTATCCAGAGAACAAATCAGTACAGAGCCTTCAAGCCTTACGCTGTTGTTTGTTCTGGTTTACAGAAAACAGTTTTCTGGGGGGAAAAGTTCCATTTACTCCATTATTTTAAATGTATCAAACATTTCTACAACAGGAATGTCTTTCTAAAGATGGGAGCAGTTGGGGTGCTCACCAGTAACCAGAAATCCTGAGATGACTTTCTTGATGGAAAGATACAGATAAAAGAAGGTAGGAGGCATGACCTTCATGTGGGTGACACAGACCAAGGATTTCCAGACTCCAAAGGGACACTTTTATAGAACCACCTAGAAGAGTTTCATGGTAATCCACTGGCAATGTTCTTTTCCTTACCATCTAAATTCTCAAGAAATTCTAAAACAGATAAAGCTGGGTGACTTCTCCTCTTTGCAAGCAATGAACCTGAAACTGAGAACTCACGGCACCGTGTAGGGCGAATAGAGCCCCTAGATGAATAGCAACATCTCTATAGAGAGGAATTAGGGTTAGAGATGTGGTTTGCATCATTTTCTAAGTCTGTTGATATTTACTTGAAAGAATTTATGAGACTATTAACATCCATGTTTCTACTCTTGGTTTTTTTTGTTATTAAAGTGATTTTGTATATTCAAATTTAGATCTTGGCTAAAAACTTGCTTCATTGCCTCCAGGGAAATGCAGTTTCTATTTTAAACAGCTTAAAGAAGATTTGTAAGCAAAAATAAGAGGAAGAAAAAGAAAGAAAAACAAGAAAATCTGGACTAGAAAGACAATAGTCCTTATTAGTTCCTTTAAATTGAAATGTTAATGCTTTATTAGAGAAACAGCTCATATTATTTAACTTCTGCTTTTCCTTCTCAAGCAAGATTATATCCAATTTAAAGCAAAGGTTAAAGCAGTACAAACTCTTGAGTTCAAATAGAAAATAATTTTATTATCCCTAATTAAACATTACTGGCAATTGTCATCTACAACATTCATTTCTATTTATAACTGGAAAAAAATCTATTATTTTTGTCTTTCTCTTGTCTCCAAAATTCTTCAAAATCAAAACATTGCTGAATGTTACTTAGAAAAGGCACGTACACACAGAATTCAATTTTGCTTTTAAACACCTACTCAATCTGTGAGCATTACTTGTATTCACTTAGTCTCCTTCAATGCCTTCCTTCTTTGCCAAGATCCTTCTCTGCCATAGAAGGAGATTCCCGCCTGCCCTCTCTGAGTGGAATTGTGTGGTCTCTGACTTTACATCGTGCCCAAGATCTCTGATTCTTCTCCTGAAAAGCTGGTGCTTATTAGTTAATTACTTCCTCAAGAGTCCACAGTTTATAATTCTGCATCATTGCTTCTAACACTTCAAAGCAAACATCTGTGATAAAATATTTGCCTAAAACTGTTCAAAGTTATGAACATAGAAATCCCCCCAAATCAACAACTAATCTGTAAAATGCATAATCAGGTAACGTCTTGTCTTGCAAGAAATGAAGGAATAAAATGACAGATGGGCACTGTCTCACTTGAGAGTGACCACCTCTTCTGAAAGAAGCAGCATCAGCTTTGAAATGTGGCAGGCACGGCCTTGAAATCTGCCTCTGTCACTTACTGCTTGTGTGACTGCTAGGATTATGGCAGCATGTTAAAGCCTCATTATTTGCACCGGTTTTAGAGAATGACAGTAATTGTTTCACAAGATAACTCCCTGTGATGCGGTCACCACAATGTCTTCTCCTATGGTGGATTATTCCCATCAATATATAAGCATCCTTAAAAACATACAAACAAACAAATTCAAAGAGCCTTGGCTTCAATTTTTCCTTCTGGCCATTGCTTCATTGATTGTTTTTAATCACATAAAACAAGCTGGTAGCACTTAATTTTCTTCTCTCCCTTTGCTCTTCAGCAGCCTAGATTTTTCCCCATCACTATTGTGAGGATTAATCTTCACTGTTAACTTGGCTGGCTTTAGAGATGCCTGGAAGATTAGCAGGCACACTTCCGTGTAAGCTGTGGGTGTTTTTGGAGATGATTGGCATATGGGCCAGCAAACTAAGAGGGGAGAAGCTGCCCAGATGTGAGTAGCTCCATTCAATAGGCATGCATCCAGGGTGGAATGAAAAGGGAAAGAAAGAAGAAGGCCTGAGTTTGAAAACCTCCATTCTACTTGAGTGGGTGTGTCTTTTGCTAGTATGGACCTCAGACTCCAGCTTCTTTGGCCTTTCAAATATAGACTCACACCAGAGACGCTCCAGGCAGGTTCCAGGCTGCAGGCTCAGGCTGGTGATGCAACCATGATCTCTCTTATTCTGAGGCTTCCAGGTTCTTGGATTGAGCAGTTCCTGAATCTTCTGGTTCTGCAGTACACAGAGGTGCACTGTGGACTATTGTGGCTCTGCTCCTTCAGCTTATCTACTATTCCCCTTGCATATATAGACATGTTTGTGTGTGTATTCAACTTTCACATGGAGACTATCAGAAAATACCCATGTTTGTCATGATTCTGCTGCAATGTTGAAATTCACTATCACAGCCTCCTTATTCCTTATCTCACTACATCATCTTTGTTTCCCTCTCATTGTTATAGCAAGTGATTACTTAGCTTGTGATTTTTTCTTTGTGTGTTTAATGCTTATCTCTCCAAAACTAAAATCTTGAAGTATATGATCTCCTTGCCTTCATATTCACCATCTATTCCACATGTCTGACCCAGTCATTTCAGAGCACATATTTGTTCAATGGATAAACAAATGAACGACTATCAATGATATTTTTAGAAACTCATCAACATAGTACGTGCTTCATTTACTCACCACATACTTCTTGATTTCCTTCTCTGGGACATGTACTGTTTTAGGTCCTAGAAGTTCAGCATGAACAAACCCATCAAGTCCTAAGTGAGAAAACAGGGAGAAAATACTCATTAGAAAAGAATTTTCCTGGTATTTATGGGCAAGGCACACTATCTACTGCGTCAGTGGCACACTAAGGGTAAATTTTTGAAACATGGAGAATCAGAAGATGTATGCATTGTAACTCTAGTGAGCAAGGAGTACAGCAGAGCCATCAACTCTGTTTCCACAGTACAGGAGAGACATGGTGGTGACTAGAGCTGTTGATGGTCACAGATGTGAAAAATGGTCTGACTCTAGGTATTGTTCCAAGTAGAGCCCCAACAAAACACCGACAACCTGAATGTGAATGGTATTAGGAGAAAGAAGGCTGTCATGGATGCTTCTAAAGTTCTTGACCCGAGCGACTTAATGAATGAAGTTGTCAGTTACAGAGATGGAGTTGCCTGGGGGAGAAGCGAGTTTGCAGGAAAAGATTAAGATCTCAAATTTGGACAAGTGGCATCAGAAATATCTCTTAGAAAACCAAATGGAGATACTGCAGAGGCAATTGGCTGTGTGAGGTTAAAATTCAGCACGGGGGTCACTTCCAGGTAATGAGTATATTTCAAGCCATGGAATATTACAACTGCACCCTGCCGTAGGACACTGCCTAGCAAAACATGCAATCAGCAGACATCATCTTCTAAGGGTACACTGCTCATCTTCCCTTCTGCATTTAACATGCAATCAAGTTCAGGAATGACTTTAATTTTCATGTTTTATTAATATCATATGCATTTGTGGCCATTTATTTGATTAATTAAAATGGGACAGGAAATTATACTAAATTTTTATAATGACCCATGCTATGGAAAGAGAAGGCATTCATTCTGTTTACTGGATACTCTTTTAGCCAAGATACATTTATAGAAACTCTATTATGTGTTCACCACTGACTGTATCCAGATTATATAATGAAAAATAATAGGCAGTCTCCAGACTTCAAGAATTTAAAATCTGTGGAAGGAACAGGCAAGTGCATTATAGCTGTAATCCTTGATGCAACCATCTCACATCTCAAGCAGCTGTCATGTGGTTCAAATGAGGCAAATTGATGTGAATTGCTGAAGTTTGCAGCACGAGTATCCCTTTTACTTATGTGCAGTACTTAAGGTCAGACATGTCTAGTGACTTTTGCTAAAGCAAGTCTGGTCTTCAAATGCAGAATTTCGATTTATAGATCAGAGCTGGAAGTTACATTGCCCTGGCCCATTTTTACCTTTTCCTAAGGCTGCCATACTTCTGTAATCTCTATGAACCTGAAAAAACATATACATAAGCAAATGATTTCCAAGTTACTTATATACATTTTAAATACCCATTCAGGGAGTCAATG
>RJWT010002604.1:0-40133 GCA_004365215.1 Cuniculus paca | reverse complement strand
ATCGTAGCTATTTTCATGTTTATCTAGAGTATCTTTCAGTATTCTTTGCAGGGTTGGTTTTGTGGTCATGAAGTTCTTCAGCTGCTCTTTGTCATGGAAGTATCTTATTCCTCCATCAATTTTGAAGGATAGTTTTGCAGGGTACATGAGTCTGGGTTGGAAGTTGTTTTCCTTTAGAACTTGAAATACTTCACTCCATGCTCTTCTTGACTTCATTGTTTGTGTTTGGAAGTCTGCTGTGATTTTGATGGGCTTTCCTTTATAGGCAGTTTGTTTCTTTTCTCTCACAGCTTTTAATATTCTGTCCCAAGCTGAAAGGCTAGGTGGAATTCACTGGCCACGCCCCCAACCCAAGTCGGGCCCAGAGCAGCCGCCACTGGGTGGATCTAGGTGAATGGGCGGAGTGCAGGCAGGACCCCAGGGACACCCCGAATGTTCCTGTCTGAAGGGGGATGGGCCCAGATTTCTATGGGTCTGGCTGCCCAGTCCCAAGCTGTACAGCTAGGTGGTGTCTGCTGTACTCACCTCCACCTCAAGTCGGGCCCAGAGCAGCTGCCCCCATGCTGCTTCCGGAGAGTGGGCGGGGTGCAGGCAGGACCCCAGGGATGCCCCAAATGTCCGTGGGCGATGGGGGATGGACACGAACTCCCACTGGTCTCCCGGAGAAGTCCCAAGCCGCACAGCCAGGTGGAACTCACTGGTCGCGCCCTCAACTCAAGCCAGGTCCAGAGCAGCAGCTGCTTGGCCGCCCCAGGTGAAAGGGTGGCGTGAACAGCCTCTCCCTTTGTTGGAGTGCTCTCTGAGCAGAGCCTGTCTCTGCCTTCCCTCTGAGCTGGTTACTGGAGAGCAGCCACTCCCATTGTTATATACTTGATTTCTTATGGAGAGTTTAGCAGCTAAGAAACCTCTGTAGTCTGTTGTTTGCAGGACTCTATTCACATTTTCTAATCAATTTTTCATGTCTTTTATTTCTGCTCACTCTATTTTTATAATTTCTTATTCTGTATCAAACTGGTCAGAATTTTATAGCTTGTATTGTTTGGTTGTAGACAATTTGTCCATTGTTTGTTTTTTCTGTATTCTTTTGAACCTTTATTTCTAAAATGCTTTCTCTGTTTAAAAAAAAAAAACCAGTTGCAACTGATTTAACATCTTGTAAATCTGGGTATGTTTTGCTTCTTCGATCTCCTCATGTATTTTGAACCTCTGATTTGTTGCTTTACCTGTTCTTTTTCTTTAATGTACCTGATCAGTGTTTTGGAGAATGCAAGGATCGTGTGGAAAGCTCTTGTGGGTGTGATTCATTAGATGTTTTTCTGTCACTTTTATGATCAGACACTTTAAATGTTTTGGATGAGAAGACCACATAGAGTAGAACAATTCAAACATCCTGTGCTCCAGTGAGCTCTATGTTTAGAGAGACTTCTTCAAATCCTTGTCACCTTCCCTCTACAGCAATACCTGCAAATGTTTATGTCTGCTTCCTCCACACCTTTTTGGGAGAGATTGATATACAAATTCCCATGGCCCAACCTCTGCTGTCACTTATCCACCCACGCCAAACTCTCTGACAACACTTCTCATAGATTCTACATCCAACTGAGAATTTCAATGGTGCCTACAGCTCAGCAGGGGGTGCACTTCTGCTTGGCCCTCAGCAGAGTCTAGGAGCCAATGGGAGAAAGTTTTCCTGGACTCCTGACTAACAAGTCTTTAGTGGGAGATTGGGTGGATCCTGTGTGAACACCAGCTCTGTGGGCTTGGGGATTCTGCAGCATTTGAAGGGCGGTCATGCACACACCCTGCCACTGCAGTGCTGTCTCTTGTCCTGCTCTGGATCACACTCAGAGCTGGTGCATGTAGCTGCCTGTTTTATGGTCTGTATGCAGAGCAAAGCCTTGGTTTCCTTCTCACCGATGGGCTTGTTTACCCTAATTCAGTCAATATTCTGATTAATTTTTCTATTGAAGCCTATTTCTGGGTCCCTAAGGTGAAAATGTTTAAATACTAAGAGAACAATTCAGACCAAAAGTGGCATATAATATTATCTAACCACTACACAAAAGAAGAAATATGTAGAAAAGAAACAGAAGTCATGACAAAATGTAAATTGTTATTAGTTTAGGCATTAGAATTAAGTATTTTTCCTTTTACCTGCATTGTCCAATAGTTCTATTCATAATATGATTTAATTGGTAATTATAGGAAACATGATTATAAACCTTTGAAAACAGCATTTCCATACCCAGTGTATGATCCTTCAGTACTGAGAGCAGAGATGGAGAAACACTTGTATGTTCCTGGTTGTATTATTCACAATAAATAAAAGAGGGGTGACCCAACATTCCTGCACACAGGGACGGACAAACAGAACTGTTGCTGATGTATGGAGGGAAGAAGCTCTAACACACAGCAGCAGGGCTGCACCTCCGGCACCTGCTGAGAGAAAAGAGCCCACACAACACACAACTACTGTGCTATTTCATTGACATGCATGACCAAGCAGAGGCAAAATCACAGAAACAGGAGGCAGATTAAAGAATCATTTAGGAGGACAGAAAGGAAGAATGGAAATTAGAGTATAAGGGGACAATGATTTGATTTGGGATCATAAAAATTTCTGGAAGAAAAAGCCCAATGTGTTAGAACAGGTATGCTGGCCCAGCTATATGCTCAGGCTAGATAATCACATATTCAATCTCAAAAGCAAACAAGGATACAAAAAAATACTGGCATAAAACTTGGAAAATGATTAGTTTCACAATTTTTTGAATATACTCAATACTTTTCAATTGTACAATTTAAAATGGTTCAAACAGAAAATTATATTTAATATTTGCTTTACTACAAAGAGTAAAAACTAAATATAATAAAACAAAATAAAAAATAAAGTCAAATAAAATAAAGCCATAGTTATTCTGAGCAAGGTGTTGCTAGGAGGTGAAGGTGTGTAACTCTCCCATCTTGTGCAGGGTCAAGTTGTAAGAACATAGTGTCCATCATGGAAGCAATTTCAATTCCACCCAGACCTTGTATGGCAGGAGAAACAGCTGAGAGAGGCTGATGGGAGATATCACAGACATCAGGTGATCAGATGCTCAGAGCTAGAGGATTAGGGCCTTGTCTGTGTGCCTCTCTCACTGCACACTGGGAGCTGGGCATGATCAAGATTTGGCCTGGGCAGGGCAGTGGCCAGGACACCTCCCTTCCCTACCCAGAAATCTCAGCTTGGGCCTCCATATGCTGAGCACCTGGACACCTGAGCAGAATTTTTCAGACAGTTATTGGTCCAAATACTGTCTCAAAGAAGCTTAACCAAATTGGAATCGTGCTACACCCGAAGTAAAAATGAAAGGTCATGAAAAAACAGATGTGGAGGGAAGTAAGATGGTTTCAGAAAGGCAGAAGCTGTTCTGAAACTGGGGATAATTGAGAACATGTCCGGAGGGTGAAGCAGCCTGCCGCATACAGCCTGCATGGCAGGAGGGAAGAAAACTGTATGAAAAACTGCCAGCTTGCCAGTTCCTGTCCTAGACTAAGGGGTCACAGACCAGACCCAAAGAAGTTTTATGTCCCTACTGGATGAGCTACCTGTAAGAATCTCATTTAATTCTCACAACTACCTGATAATTTTGAGTTCACAGTGATGGAAATGAGGCTCAGAGAGACTGAGAAACTTTTCCAGGAGCAAACAGCTAGCACATAAGGTAAAGGAGAATCAGACTCAGATCACTGAAACTGCATCACCAAGGCTCTTCCTTCTCAATTGTGTTTCCATATGCTGTTCTTTACCTGAGTCCCTGGGAACCCCAGAAGAGGGTCCTATGGCCATGGGGAATGACCTGGCACTGATGAGCAGGTGACAGTTAACCACAAGCAGGAATGGTCATGCAACCCAGAACCAAATGGGATAGCATCTCACACCAGAGAAATACTACCACTTGCTACAAAATCCAGGCCATATTATGGGAGCCAGAAAATCAAGAGGCAGCTGTACCAGACAGTAGTTACCCATGCAATGTCTGGGAAGTTGCTCTGCTAGTTACCTGCACCAATCTGATCATCAGTTTCTCCTCCTCCACTGTGCGTTAACCATGAGAAATCTCAGTCAAGATAGATGGAACTTTTCAGGTCTTCAACTCACATTGGACTCAGGTGTTCTCATTAAATAATCTGCTATCTCTCACACTCAATGGTGTTGACTTAAGACTTTCCGAGGCTCTCGGCACATTCAAATTCAGAGGCCAGGTTGGAAAATGCTGCTTCACATCTATGTTACTATCATCAAAAACACTCATGTTGAGCTCTGGTATAGCTCAGTGGTTGTTACCACTAGATGCTCCCCCTCCATGCTCCCCCAAACCTTCATGTGCTCCTAGGTCAGGCTTTATGGAGTTGATTGGATCTAGGGTGCGTGAATATGGATTAAGGGTATGTGATAAGTAAATTAATCTACTGATCAGTTTAGCATAATTCTAGCTGTGGATAATGATGGCTTCAAATAAGTTTGAAGCCTAAATAAAATATAAACAGAAAGGAAGGCTGCCGCTGCTTCCTGCTTTTCTTCTGCCATTCTATGAACTGTTTCTCCTCTGCAGTGCCCCTCTGCCATATTGCCCTGCCTTGGAGCTAGCCAAATATGGACTGAAGCCTCTACAAAATGTGAGCTAAAATAAACCTTTCCTCTTTTAACTTATGGGTACTGAGTATTTTGTCCCAGCAATGATGGAGTAACCTGGACAGTGGTAGAGCACTTGCCTAGCATCCCAAAGGTACTTGGTTCTTCATGAGTATCAGAAAAACAAAACAAAACCTCTGACTCCTGTTCTTGCAGAACACATTTGATAATGGAATAATCTAATAAGAGATAAAATGGTTGTAAACATTTATGCCCCAAATACTGATGCACCTACTTTCATAAAACAAATACTGATGAGCGTGAAAGATCAACTGAACACTCACACAGTCATGGTGGGAGTTCTTAACACCTGCTTTCACAAAGAGATCAGTCAGCTAAGCAAAAGGATCAATAGAAATTTGGAGCTGAGCCACACCTTTGAACACATGGATTTAATAGATAGCTACAAAGTATTCTACCCTGTTATAACAGAGTGTACATTCTTCTCTGCAGCACAGGGAACGTTCTACAAAATATATCTTTCTAGTCCACAAATCCTGTTTAAATTAATGCAAAATCATTGAAATCACCCCCTTTTCACTATTGGACCACTGTACAATGAAAATAGAAACTAACCACCTAACCACAGGATATTTAGAAGCACTTGGACACCTAATAACACACTCCTGACTCCCCAATGGCTCAGAGAAGAAATTAAACAATTTCTAGAAGTTAAAAACAGTGTACAACACATTAGAACCTGTGGGGCACAATGAAAGGAGTCCTAAGAAAAAGCTAATTGTAATCAATGTTCACATTAGGAAAACAGAATGGGCTCAAATAAATAATCTAATTAAGAACCTTAAAGTACTTGGAATACAATACAATCCCAACCCAAAATTAAAGGCAAAAATCACAAAGATTCAAGTGGAAATCAATAAAATTGAGACTGAAAAAGCAATGCAAAACATCAATGAACCAAAGAACTGTGTTTTGAAGGAATAAATAAAACATATAAACCCTTAGCCAAACTTTCCAAAAGAGAGTAAAGATTCATACCAATGCAGTTAGAAAATAAAAAGATAACATCACAATGGACACTGTCAAAATCCAAAATATAGTTAATAAACAGTACGAAAAATTGTATTCCAACTAATTAGAAAATCTTGACTACATGGCAGATTCCTGGACTCACACAAATTACCGAACTAACCCAAGAAGACAGGAAAATGCTGTTCAAGTTGACAACAAGAAATGCAACTGAGGCAGAATGAAAAACTGAAAAAAGTCCAGGATTCACTGCTGAGTTCTATAAAACATTGAGGGATGTTATAAGACCAGTGCTCCTCAGACTTTTTAAAAAAGTTGAAAGGAACAAAAGGATTCCAAACTCATTTCTAGAAACCAGCATCATTTGGATACCAAGACCAGAAAAATACTCAACTAAAAAAGAAAATCACAGGTCAGTCTCCATAACGAACTCAGTTCTGGTGTTCTTGATTTTAAAAATACGTAGCTTAATCTTCTCAGAGAAACTTGTTCTATGAAATAATTGACCTGGCTGTTTAAAAATGCTGGGGCCTTGAAAGTTTACAAAACACTGGCATGTGGTTTTGTTTTAAAGCTGACTGATGTGGTCTCATAACTAAATGAAATTTGAGATTATGTATTCAAGTCTTGAATATAGGAAAAATGTGAAATTTGCATATTGCTGGTGATAATATTATTAATGTTGGCTGTTTTTTACAACATATGCTTTATCTGTAATTTTCAGATATATAAATACACATCTTAAATAAACAGAACATACATTGTTTGATTACACTTATATAATGTACCTGAAACAGTCAAATACTTTTTCTTCAGTCCACTTTTTTGTATCTGACATATAGTAAATGTAAATATTTATGGAGTGCAATATGACTTTGCACATGTATCATAGGTGTATTGATCAGACCAGTGTAATAAAGCAATGCATCATCTGGATGCATATAATATCTTAATATGGAGGATATTAAATATACTCTTTCCTAGATATTTTGAACTCTCTAATTACTGTAGCTAGCTTCAGTTGTCCCACTATGCTAGAGAACACGAGAGGTTATTCTTCCCGTCCATTGGCATCAGAACCTATTAATAGAAGAGTCAAAATTCATATTGTATAGAAATAGAATGGCAATGGCCAGGGAATGAAGAGATAGGAACCATCATAGAGACTCTCTAGTAAGCATAGGGATGTCCGCACATAACAAAAGACACCAACATAGCTTGCACCCTGTAACAGGCCTTTGCAGACAGAGCTTAGGTGTTATTCCCCATTGGGCTGCATGGTCCACATGAGAACCTCATCAGCCTGTTCTGCCTGCTCTGCTCTGAACTTTGGCAAATACAGTGAGATGTGAGAGCAGATAGGACCCTACTCTAAAAAAGCTAAATACTGAACAAGAAAAAGAGCATAATTTCATCTAGAAAAATACTTTTGCTTTTTCCACTAGGTCATAGGGTAAAGGAAGAAGAGGATTCTGTGAGAAAAGTGGCAGAGGTAGCAGCGGTCGTCTAGCGAGGGATGAAATGTGGGAAACCTCCTGTAACTTTCATTTATACTATGTTTGTTTCCTCCTTTAAATGTCTGTGTGCTTTGTAAAGTGTATGAAATCACTGCCCATGTAATTAGTTATATTAAAGAACATGCGTGCTCAAAGGGTTGCTCGGAATGATTTTCCTGCTGGGTAGGGCCACACAAACACAGATTATAGAGGCCACAAGAGGAGGAAGGGTGGCCTGGGAAGGCTGGGCACAGAGGAAGATGTTACTGTATCCAATCTCCAACAACACAGAGATTTTCTGGGTTCTCACATCCCACCACAGTGTAGGTGCAGGTGTCCTTGTGGTACATGGCATGGTATGCGGTGGTGTCATAATCCACAGGTATAGCAACACTATCATGGGAAACAGACCAAGGCCTGTCAGGAGGACCAAAACACCAACCACTCCACCTGCTGTCCAGCACAGCTCTATGAAGCAGCTCAGTTTGTTGCTGACTGTGAGTGCCTCACTAACTACTTACACCATTCTTTGGCCGGCAGCCTTAGAGCAGGTCCTCAAACACTCAGGCTAGTCTGTACCAATCTGTACCAGATCAGACCTAACATGCATATCACGCTGCCACCTGTTTGCACAGAATGCAGAGACATTCTGAGGGGCCCCTAGCAATTCTACCAGATGCTGGAATCAGAAAGACTTTTCTATCCCAGGCAACCTCTCCTTGTTCTAGAAGTGGCCAACATGGCTGCTGTGGACTGTGGAATGGATGGGCTGTCCCTGTCCTACACCAAATCCTGATACCAGAGGGGATAACTCTACCAAGAGGAGCAAGGACATGGACATATTTTCTCTCTATGTCTGTTCACAAACTCTTATTCTGGCAGACCTCCAAGGTCAATGTGACAGTGACCAGCAGGCCAAATTCTAGAAATGAATCAGACTGCTGGATTCATTTTTCTTTTCTAAGAAACCTAAGTCTATATGGCTATTTCAGAATGAATATAATGATTAGTTAATGAGAAATAAAATTGAAATAAAATCAAATAGAGTGAATGGTTGACAATATTGTTCTGTTCACACAGTGCAATAATGTAGATGTTAAAGTGGAAGGACACTGTAACATAAGCTGTAGCAGGGATAGAGCTTACTAAGTATAGTAATCTAGGCTAAACAACTCAGTGACATTAGAAGATGCGGAAAGGAGAAGTGATGGCCAAGGGCTAACAGAGAGAGGGAAGTGGGTGGTAACTGGATGGGTGCAGAGTTCTGGTGGTGCAAGAAGAATGACGGGATGATTGGTGGGAATGTGCACAGTGGTTTGCAAGTATGAAATGCACTTGATCTGTATAAGATACAGGAGTGAAAACCAAACCACCTCTACCCCATCCAGAGTGAACACTCATGCAGAACGTGACGTCCAGGTGGTGGTCCTGTGAGGATACAGACTTTGAAGGGGAGAGTATGGATAAAACAGTTGACAATCTGCAGTGATGTGTATATGGGTGAAAGGGACACAAGGGAAACCTGTGACTCCGTTCAACTTTACTGTGAATCCAAAATTGCTCTACAAAGTAAAATCTGTTAGAAAGACCTGAGGAATGGGATATTATATGAGAAAGGAGCTGCTCTCTAGATATAGCTAGGTCTTCTCTTGGCTGCGACTGGATTGGTACTCACTTAGTGCAGCATTTCAATCCATTTTCAGTGCAAGAACAATCCAAACAGGAATCATGCTCCCCACCTGAGTTCATCTTGAACATGACTTCAAGGAGATACCTGCAGTCTTAAGAACTCACACAGCACCATCAGTGGGGTGCCTATGTTATGCAAGAGGAGCAAAGCTGTGAGGTCACTGGAGCCCAGCCCTTCCATGAGATGACAGGTAATTTCTAAGGCATGTGTTACAGTGCTTCTCTATTCACTTTCAGCTAACATATAGCACTGGGAAGTCAGTAAACCTGGTAACATTTTCCAAAGCAAACTCAAACCTTACATATTTTGTTTCAAAGTAGACATTTCCAGAATAAATAAGACCCCCTTCTTTAAACTTACTTTGAGTGCACTTTTTCCTAATAGATTACATCTAAAACATTCTCACTTCTGTAGATTTTAGTTCGCTTCTTTGTACTTTGGGTCTGAACTCTGCATATACCTGTGAAGTAAACATCAGAAGAACTCAAAAGTATCATGAACGGGTGCAGATCAATGGAAGATTCTTATTTTCAGTGTGGAAATTGACATAGGTTCAATCAACAGGATCGTAACAAAGGAACATACAAAAATAATGTAGAACAATCATGAAACACCTATGCTAAGTCTCTGACATAGCACAGAAACCAGGATCTCTTAGTGTACACCCACTATGGAACACTCAAAAAGTGATTCCAGGGATTAATCAAGGTTGAAAACCACTGCAGAGACCCCGGAACCCACACGTGCTTGCTGGACCGTCCCCCTCAGCATCATCCCAGCCAGTCTGGTCATGCAGCTGTCACGCCTGACTTTGGGTTCCCTGAATCAGCACCCAGTTGTTAGCAAGACTCTCCACATGAGGCTTGAATGTCAAAGTATGAATATTTCTTTAGAGTGACCAATAGGTTTTAAGCCGGTATGTACATGGGTGACAGTTAAAGAACTGCAGAATGTGCAGCTTTGACAACAGAAATTCTGATACAATCGCTCTAAGTATTGGTGAGCCACAAAAGCTCTCTAGGTAGTTCTCAGGGAGACAGAGTTCATGACTGTCTCGTGTTCAGGCCAAGATTTAGATGCTCATTTGTCTCCATTTCTGTATGTGCCCACAACCACCTTCCTGTATTGACTCAAAGGCTTTTGCTTGCCAGCATATCCTATCTACCAGGTCTTAGACACATAATCAATTTCAAAAACTCAGGCTCACCATCCATGGTTTTGTCTGGATCATCATCCAGTTTGAAGGTGTCACAGTGGGCACTGCATGAAGTCTCAAAGTTGGCCAGGAAGAAGAGACAGCTTAGGAGAACTTTCTGCAAAGTAAGGAATGTCAAGGTGGGCAATAAGTGGATTCAGAGCGCCATTCTGTACTTGAAGGTCTGGTCTCCAGCAAGTGCTTTTGAAGGTGGTGCTTCTTCTTTCTAGTTATCCAGCTGAGGAACCAGACCTACACTGTCACCAAAAAAATAGTGGACAGAACCAAATATGTGCCAAGATTTCCATAACTACAACAAGAGTGTGCTTTCTTATTACAGATGAAGTCAGGGAAATGCTTGAGAAAAAAGATTATTTGATGTGTTTTACAGAATATGTAGATCATAAAAGACAAAGACAAGGGAAAGAAAGAGAGGTTTTGAAAGCAATGAAGCATGAACAAAGACCCAGAAGGAAACAACATAGCAGGAGGTCAGCTGGAAGTGATATAATTAGGTATGTGACTAGAAAGTCATATTGCATCAGTGCCTTGTCACCTTCCTTGTTGCTGAGACACCATACCCAAGACCTGCACCTCAAGGGAAGAAAGGCTTATGATGGCTCACGGTTTGTAGAGGTTTCAGTCCTTGGTTGGTCTGCAGCACAGCAGAATGGGCTGGTGCTCAGAAAACCTGCTGATGTCCAGGTGGCCTGACAGTATAGTGAAATGAAGGGAGGAGCTGGAAGGGAGATACACCCTTCCAGATTATGCTAATGGTGACCGTCCTCTTCTGCCCAGACACCACCTCTGAGAGCAGGTCAGCAATAACGCTCCCATAATGCAACCGAAACAGTTAATCTTGTATAATTCCAAGTTGGCTTCAAAAATTGAATAATAAATTTGAGGACAAAATAAAGAATTTAGGAAATTTGTTAGAAATAAGAAGAAAGCTCCTGGTGTACTTCCTTTGTCTTGGTCTTGTATAGATAGGCAGGCACCAGAGGTTGTTTCAAAGGAAATGAGGAGCACACAGGAGCACAACTTCCTTGCATTTCTAATACAGCATTTTCTCCTGTACTTCTGAGATTTCCATCAAATTAGGAAGTAGCTTTCAATTAATTTAGCTTATCTTCTTCCTGGGAGGAAAGGTCTTTATCTCCTGTTTTATTGCTGTTTTTACTTTTGCATCTCTAAGCTTGGCTTAACTGCTTAAGTAGCCAGCCACTTGAATTAACTCTTTCATTAGACTCCATCTTTAGGCTACTGTAACTGTTTTACTAGACAGTAAGAAATCTAACCTTTATACTCACACTTTTCTTAAATGATGTCCCCGATCACACCACAGTTATTAAATCAATCCCATGCTTCTGAGGTCTGGAATGGACCCTGAGGGGCTCTCTATGAGTTCTGAGGAAAGCAGAAATGATAGAAAGAAGAACTTGTATAACAGGAAAACAGGTCCTGCTCACCATGTTCGCTATACAATAGAGAAATGTAGGTTGAGATGAAAGCTATGGTTTCAGCTCCTTTTCTCCTCATGAACTTCACAGCATTTGGTCAGCACAAGCACCATGTGACTTATGCTGCAAACATCCTCCACTGCTCCTGAAGCTCCCGGACACTCTGTTCCTTAAGACTCCTGCACAGCTAGTCACAGGACCTAATGTCCCACTGCTCTTCCCAGTCAGCCTGAGGTTATCTAGTGTTGTCTGCCTTCCAAATTGACACACTGTCATAAAAGTAAAAAGCAAACATAGGCATTGCCTTACCTGGATTGACATAAAGTCAAAAGGAGGAAAGACTAAAGTAGATAAATATTTAATTTGTTTAACAAGAACAAGGAAGAAGGACTAAGGTAAATAAAGACACTATAAATGTTAATTTGTCTTATAGTCCAAGGAGTAAGGATTAGGTTAGACAAAAATGATAATGTTTAAGGCAATAAATATACTGTTTATTTATTTCCCAAAAATTTATTGCTTTTTAATAGTATGGCATTTAAAAATATTTGCTATGGAGTTTTGGCCCTCTTGCCACCCTTATCTTCTTCCAGATGCACCTGATTTAGAGTCGAATGTTTCCTGGAGAAACTATGAAATGATTCAAAGGTCAGATTTCATTTGAAATAGAACATGCAGATTTAGGAGACATGGCTTTGGAACATCAGTTAATCTATTTCTTAGCCTCCACACAGGCACTGAAGACTATCTCCTGTCGAACAAGATGAGGTAAAAAATACCACTGTCCAAAAGGAAAGACTTAGAAAGTCTACCATGAAAGCAAATTCCTGATGTGGATTTCTGACAGGAAGCTTCATGTCCTGTCCATTTCTCCACCTGGGGTGTATGAGAGAAGAGAAGGTATAGGCAAAGCAACCTCAGACAAAGGGCAGGATCTGTGAGCAGGGGAAAAGATATTGTATTCACTTTCTACCTCAACAACACCTGGGGGAAAAAAAGAGGTCTTTTACCACAGTGCATGCTGACAGCACCCAGCAACATACACAGCACCAGTGCTGTCCCCTGGGCTTCTAGTAAGGACATCTGTAAAAGGCCACAGGGCCCGTAAGAACTGTGCTGTGAGGATAAACAGTTTAGGCAGGTGACAGGATCTTCATGGAACCTGTTCTCCTTGACCTGTGCCTTTCACCTCTGCTCCTTTAGGTCAGAAAGCACACATGCTGCTCCTTAAAGAATAAGCATTTTCCCCGCTGTGGATGGCAATGTCACCTTCTGTCTAATTCCTTCCAAGGCAATCATCCTGCATGGCAGGCCTGGTTTCTAAAAGAAAAAACCTCAAAGCTCCACAAGATTAGGTGATTCACATCCACATCATGTCTTTTGTCCAAATTATGATTTAAAATAACAATTTCCAACAATTTGGAGTACAGATATGTTACATTCTTTCTTGTGTGAGTGGTTTCATGACTCTGTGTTTAACAAAATTCTTCCAACTTCACCTTTAAGATGGTTCTATGTAAATTATACCTCAAATATTATATTTTAAAGATACACAATGCTAAATTGAGCAATTTGTAGTTTAGTTTTAGGAACAAAATATGATATTATCTACAAGTACATCTCTCCTCCAGGTAGCTTAGTAATTAGTGTTATGATTTGATCTTAAGTATTCCCTATAAACTCATGGGCTGAAGGCTCAGTCCCTAAAGCAGCAAAGCTCAGAGGTGGGACATTGAGAGGTGATTGAATCATGAAGACAAGAAATTCATGCTGGGGCAAGTCCTTCCATGGACTTTCAGCTTCATGTGATTCCAAGGAGAGTATTTGTTATTCTCTATCTCTGCATCCAAGCCACTTCTCCAGTTAGCAGCTTTGGTCTACCTTGAGCTCTGGTCATGAGGTTCTGGCTCTCCGCAAGTCCACAAACAACAGGGCCAGCAAATCATGGGCTTAAACCTAGATTATCCAACTCTCCAAACATTTCCAAAACCATTTTTCCTACTTCTAAATTGGTTTTCTCAGGCATTTTGTCACAAAAACACAAATCTAACAAAAATATGGGTAGTAAGAAGTATGGTCATTGTGCTCACTGTCCCAAACCATGTGGTTCAGTTGAGTTTAGAATAAGTTTGCAAAAGAAAATTGGACAATTTTGGGAAAGCTAGCTAAAATAAGTCAGCATGTTATATGCAGATTTTAAAAGACAATTCCACTGGGAGCTCAGAGGACCAAAATATGATAGGAATTTGAATTGTAAATATTATGATATCATAGTCTTAGGTAAGAGAAAAACCAACACTGGGGCATCCCAACAGACCACGTACAGCTATTTGCACCAAAAGGCAACTGAAAAAAATTAATAATGAAGACAAAAAGCAGTTCATTATGTATAATCACACTGAGAAGAAGCAGGCGACTAAGCACCTTCACTCGCTGTCTGTCTTCATGGTGCTAAGCACTCCAAGATGTGATATGAAGTGCGGTAAGAAGAATCCATGGTCCAGAAGTCTTGGGCAAACCGAGAACTAATTGGTCATCTTCTTAGGAGGAAAGAATAACTCTGGGAAAAAGATAATTCCAAAAGGCAAGAGATGGAGCTAGTCTCTTCAGGCTTAAGGCACTGGCAAGATTTTGAAATGCCATTCAAGGTGTCTAGAACAAGGTGACTTTGAGTTCACAGTTGTCAGTCTGTGGACTGTGATGTGCTTGCAAAACATGAAAATACCTTATGGAGGGCAAGGAGAAGTAAAAAGGATTTGCATGTAATATATACGTGTACCAACTCCCCACAATGAATGTGTTCATTACAAATCATGAACAGACACCAGTAAAAATAAATTAAACAAAAGAAGACACTTTAGTATAGTCTTTGTATCTTCAGCCTTGTAAGAGGAGGAACTCCAGTTTTGGATGAATACTCCATAAATTACTAACATGCGTGCGTGTGTGTGTGCATGCGTGCGTGTGTGTGTGTGTGTGTGTGTGCGTGTGTGTGGGTTTCAGAGGGAATCTGACCTAAAGTTTAAGGTGTCAAAGGATACAGATGCAACAAGGAGGCAGAGATAGCAAGGATTTTATCATGCTTTTGATTACCCAGAGGAAGTTTACAGGGCCAAGTGAGTATTCAGTATTCAGTCAAAGCTACCTTTACATCCCTGTGACAACTGTGCTCCTGAAGGTAGAGGTGAAATTGAGGACTCCATTGGGAACTAGACTAGAGACCTTTCCTGATACATGCTGGCAAAGAACTTGTCTACATTTCTACACTGGCTTTTCAGAAACCTGAGTTTAAAGGTGATACACCATTTAGCCTGTGCCATGTGTATTTCTAGCCATTATTTCTATCTAGGTTTACAATGAGAATTTTAAAAACCAGAGTGGAAAGATTTAAAAATCTTAGTTTTGTGACACAAAATGAGCAGGTTTGAAGGCATAGTCAGGGTAGGTATGGTAGCTGAAAAGATTTGCACAATTAAATGGGAGCCAGGTCTTTGCAATAGGACAATAGCAAATGCCCTGGGAGTTTAATTGCCAGGCACATGGGCCTTCTGCCAATTAAAGCTCATGGTGTTAAGCAGAGCCAACCCAAAAGGGAGACCATGTGTGCTGTAACCAGCAAGGCCACAGTGCAAAAATGCCCAAACCACAGATTTCACATTAGACCACTGTGTGCCCTACATGCCAGATATGGGATACAAGTAGTAAATGTTTTCCCTGCTTGTTTTCAGTGTTGCTTTGGTCCTATTCTTTTCCATGTCCCTTTTCCTCCCATTTGGAATGGGAACATTTACCCCGTGCTATTGCATCTTGAGAATATATAACTTGATTGTAGAACTATCTTGTGGGTATTACAGGAAGCCAAAGCTAAAGGTTTGGCTTCGGTTTTAAAAAAAATACTTTCACATTGACTTTTGGGCTAAGATCAAGTTCTTGAGCCTTTGAGGATTCTTGGATCTAGGCTGAATGCGATTCATACTGGACATGTGAATTTGAAGGCCAGGACTGTTATGTTTTGGTTTGGATCTTCAGTGCCCTATGAACACTTGCACATGGGTGACTTGATATCTAATTAGCAGAGTTTAGGGTTGTGGGCTTGTAAGTTTGTTGAATTGAGAAAGCTGTGATGTCATGAGTGGATTAATCCATTTAAGAATTCATAGCTTAATGGACTCCAGGGAGCAGATATTGTGCAACAGTAAACTCTCTTGATTTCTGGCAAGCAAGAAGTAACTGGCTTTGCTTGACTATGTCCTCCTTGCAATGATAATCTAACTTTCTATGAGCCCAAAAGCAGATCTAACTGACCATGGAGAAAGACTTCTGAAACAATGGGCCAAAATAAACCTTTCCTCCCTTTAAGTTGCTTGTTTTAGGAATTCTGTTAGAGTGTAAGAAAAATAAACTACACACTCACACTTTTTAAAATGATGGCCCTGATCTCACCTCGTAAGGAAAACCTGTCAGTCACCTGGATAAAGTCCATGCTCCTGAGGTCTGGGATAGACCCTGAGGAACTCTTCATAAGTTCTGATATTAGAACGAAACGTCTCTGCCAGGGGAACAGGTCCTGCTCACCACATTTGTTGTACATTCATGCATTTATGTTGAAATGAAGGTGGTGCTCATAGACTCCTTTTCTCCACGTGGACTTCCCACCACTTGGTCCGTGCATATACCATTTACGTACTTTGCAAAGGTCCCCTGCTGCTTTTGGAAACCCAAACACTCTGTTCTGTGAGATCCACAGCACGTCTCAGCACAGGATCTAATCCCACATTGCTCTTCCTGTTCATCCTGGTGTTATCTCTGTCTCCTTCCCTATTTAACACTCTATCAAAAAAGATTACAAAGCAAATATGAACATTTTTTGTAAACCTGGGTTGATCTCAATGCAAAAGGAGGCAGGACTAAGGCAGATAAATATTTAATTTATTTCACAAGTATAAGGAAGAGGGACTAAAGTAAATAAGCACATGGAAGATATTTAATTTGTCCTGATAAGAGGAGTGATTCAAAAGAGGAGTGATTATTGTACACAAAAAATGATAATAGGAGGTAGATTAATATGTTTTGTTTATTTCTCCAAACTTTACTGCTTACCAAAGGGGTAGCACTTACACATATTTGCTACAGAGTTTTGTCCTCTCATATCATCTTTATCTTCTTCTAGATCTTTCTGATCCAGAAAGAAATGCTTCCAGCAATAATTAAAAAATGACTCAAAGGTCTGCTTTTCATCCAAAGTGAACAACGAATGCCTGTGGTAGAGACAGTAGCTTTCAGACAAAAAGGCTTAGGGGCATCAACTGATGTAGCTATTAGTGTGAGCACACCCATAGAAGATACCTCATGCTGACCCAGAAGAGATGAAGACACCACAGGCCAGATGGGAAGAATTCAAGAGGAGACAATGACAATGAATTCCTGAGATGCGCTGAGGACAAGAAGCTGCATACCCCATCCATTTCCTCACTTAGGGTGGGTAGTAGAGGAAAGGATGTAAGAAAAATAATCCTAGATAAACAGCAGGATCATTAAGCAGAGAAAAACAACTTGCTCTTACTTCTCTACATCCAAGTTCAGAGAAATCAATTAGGTCTTTGATCGTCTCCACACCACAGTGCATGTTGACAACATCAGGCTACAGCAGACTCAGCCCCAGTGCTGTCTCCTAGGTTTTCTGCAAGGACGTATAACAGGGACTGGGTTCCCAAGAGACCACCTGTGAGAGGCTTGCAGTGATGACAATGAAGTCAGCGCAGGTGAAAGGGCACTTTTGGAAATGTATCAGATGTCTGTTTGTGTTCACCATCCCCTGAGGAATTTGTCCTCACATCTACTGGTTCAGTGGGCAGTCACAAAGCACTTTGAACAAATGGTCTTTTTCTGAGCTTTACATTCTTATCAAAAGGATCATCTTCAAGGTCAGTCCTGATTCAAAAAGAGAGAGTCATAGTCTTTGAGTTAGGTGACAAATGTCAGGTCCTGTCTGTGTCTCACTGTTGCTCACCACCATGAATTGTCATTCAAAAGAAAGAAATTAGAAATCTTCACCTCCTGATTATCTTCACCATAATCTGCTCTGTTCTTCAGAGTCTTTAATTGCAGGCCAGGTAGGAGTTGTACGGTTATGGGCGAAACACAGAGTGCCTGCCCTTTTTGAGGCAATGCAAACATTCCCCAACTTATTGTGGCATTGATTGCACAGCTGTGAATATACAAAAATATTTGAAGTTCACGTGATGCCTGAATGTTACATGAATTATATCTGTCCCAGAGAAATATTCTCTGTGATCTACCAAGTGTTCGGGTTTTGTAATATATTGCCTCTTTGCCCTACTTAAGTGTGTTGAGGATTCTGAATTAAGCTTGACTTGATTTTAAAGTTTTGTGCTTCTAGCAGAAGAAAAACATGGGATCAGAAGTCGAGTGTACTTCTAGCAGAGATGAAGTGACAGACTTCTGGGCTAGAGGACTGCAGATAGGAATGAAAAGCACAATCAAAAGAGCAAACAGTAATAGGAATGAAAAGAATAACAGCTGACATACAGTTGGTCCAACAGGTCCTTTGCTAATTGTCTCCCATACATCATTTTCTTTAACCCTCGCATATTTCCTGTATGGAATTCAAACTCACATTGCCCATGCTGTTGGAGGAAGCAGTGATTTAAGAGCCAATTTCCAGTCACCCTCACACACACACACACACACACACCAAGCCCCAAAGGTGGGAAAGCAGATTCAGGGGATTATTACCAAGTACTCAGTCGACACTGCCAACTTTCTTCTCACCAGAAAAACCCCTGGGGAAGACAAATATGAAATACTTTCTTTCTTATCTCCGTTTGAAACTCGAAGTGGCCATGTAACTTAGATTTGGTCAATTACATAAGTTTCCAACAGAATATCTCAGATATTTTGATTTCACAGAATGTGATTTCATATTCTGTGATTTCACATGTAATTGTCCAGCATAGAGAACAAATACTAGTATTTCCTCCAAGACCCACATATTCCTTCCTTAGATATGAAAGTGATATTTGGTGCCAAGGCAGCAAGGAAAATAGAATAGAAAGATAGAAAGGATTTCAGTTCTCAGTGACCCCCACCAATTGCCAAATGGCTCCCAATGCCATCTTCTTTAAAACCTCATGACTTATATCATTGTTATTTACAGTTTCTGTTACCTGCAGCCAAAAACATTCCTCACTGAAACAAAATATGAGATGAAACAAAAGCAGGGGGTCCCTACACATACGAACTTCGTGTTGGTCTTGCTGTGTTGAGGGACATGACATCAAACTGGGTCAGGAAGTACAGTGCCCATGCAAAGCCAAAGTTGGGCCTATGACCTATGCATGTTGTGTTCATAACCTTACTCATCTATGTCCCTGGAAAGGTGGGAATGCAGACTGCAGCTGAGTCTGTGTAAAGCCTAACCCAAATCAGACTTCTCTGTTAGGGTTGCTATAGACCTTGCTGAGAGAAGCAGAACTGACACAGCATAGGACACAGAAGGCAACAGTGGACGCATTTCACAAAGATAACTGGCCTGAGACAAGAACAGTTTTGTAATTTACTGGCCACAACTAAACATACCAGGTTCAGAGACTGATAAAGACAATAAAGATAAGTCCAGGAACCCTTCTCCTTTTGGTTTGGTGAGCATCTTAATTCTCTCTCTGGGGTGTACCTTGGAATTTGGCCAAAGAACAGTAGGGCAAAGAAATGGGAACATTTCTTTATTTCTGTTAGACTGAATCATCTTGCAAGCACCATTTTAAATGGATTAGAATGAGACTGGCAAGCCAAAAGTCTGCTGTAACCCTACACATGGCCTGCATCCCACCACTTCCCCTTCACCCTACACCTGTCCTTCCTGGAATATCACAGGGAAGGTTAACTCCACCACAGAGCAATCAAGATATGTTATGGTGGGTGCAGGGGAGAACATGTGACCTGTATTATTATGCAATGATTTGGACCTTAAGTGCCCCTAAGGCACATATGTAGCAAGCCTTATCCCCAGTTCCTGGGGGATGGTGGAATCTCTAAGAAGTAGGGCTTACTGTAGTCTTTGAGGCATAGGAGCCATGGCCCTACACAGACTACAGGTTGCTCAACTCTTTGTCTGTCTGCCTTCCTGAACATGAGATGAGCAGTTTTGCTTTGCCAAGTGCTTCCCGAACCCACTGTTTGATCTCAAAACAATGGTGCCAATAGATCATGGACCAAATCCTCTAATACTTTAGCCAAAGTAAATCTTTTCTCTTTAGAAATCAATTTATCTCAGGTAGTGGTTGTAGTGATGGAAAGTTCACACATACTACTAAGTTTGAGTATTGTTACATAAACATACTAGACTTATATGAGTGCAGCCAGGACAGAAGAAAGGAAGAGTCTTTCCCCAACTGATTAAGAACCTTTCTCTGTGGACTTTTCATCTATTGGATACTAGATGCCTAAAATGGAAAAACAATAGCTTCATCATGTCAAAGTCTGGCACCACCCACTGTGCTAATGCTCTGCATGCACTGTCTCATTCACATCACACAACCAAGAGATGATTTTCTTGTTTCACGCACAAGGAAACTGACAGACAGGAAAAAAATGACTTGCCAAACATGCAGAGCTAGTGCCTGTTGGGAATGGAACCCTGGACTTCTAGATGCACAAATAAGAAAAGAGGACGTGTTATAATTTAGACCTAACATCTCCCCCAAAGTCTTGCATTTAGAGATTGGCCATGTATGAGAATGGACAGGTCACTGGAGTGTGGCTCAGACAGGTTTACTTTGTTTCCTGACTCTACCCTTCTGTGTCTTCTGCCTGTCTGCCCTGATGTGAGCAGTTTATTTTCTGCAATGCAACTCTGTTGTGCAGTTTCTCATTGAAAGTAGAAGAACATATAATGAACCCTCTAACTATAAAACTAAATAACTTCTGTTCCTTTATGTTGTAGGTGTTGGGCACTTTGTCTCAACAATGAAAAGTGATTTTAAAAAGTGATAGCAGAGAAATCAAGTCACTGCTGACTGTACTGGACCAAGCGGCTTAGAAGCATTTAGAACTGGCTTTCAGAAATTTGAAAAGATTTGGAGATGCTTCCTAGAGAAGCTGAGTTTAAAAGGGAATTCTGGTGAATATTCAGAAGATCATAATGCTTATAGGAATGCAGACAGTAAATGCAGGATCTGAAGATTTCTGATGTAAACAATGACTTCATTAGGTGTTTAAAAGAATATTAGCACTAAAAGTGGTAACCATATTAGCCTGGTTCAATAGTCTAATGTTCCTATTGTAGCATAGGTACTGCTGGTTTCTTTTAGTTAGAATATATACCAGGAACAAAAAACAGGTGTAAAAAGTTTACCATCTAACCAGAAAGTCAACACTTCAAAAGTCTGACCAGAATGATGAGAGCTGAGAGAATACTTTAGGAAAATAATAACATTTAAAGAAATCCAAGTACTTTGCAGCAAGAAAATAGGAAAGATGACCTAATGGTATTTCAGGAATGAGAAAGTTCCCATCCATCACAAGTCGAAAGGTTCAAAAGTGTGATCCTTTTATTTGAGGAGACATCTTAGGGAAGCTTGATGACTTAGGGCCCCAGAGGGAAATGTTCCCCCAAGCCAGCCAGCCAAGCTCTTAGAAGCCACTGCAACCATCATCCGAGAGACCCTGCCTATTTTGAATGTCAGCAGCTGACTTTGGAATCATCACACGGTGCTGATTTCTCAGGCAAGCAGAATGCTAGAGCCTTGGACTTGCAGAGGTCTATGCAGATTTTATAATAAGGCCTGCAAGTCTTTTTTTTATTTTAAAGAGAACAAAACAAAACAAAACAGAGTAAAATACAACAAAGTAGGTCAGAACAGAACACTGCAAGCAATACAGGTCTTCAAAACATAGCGACAGGAAATCAACAATGACTACCCTAGTGTCTCTTGTTTTCTTCGAAATGGTTGTTCATACATTCATACACAATAAACTTAAACAAAACAAAGTAATATACAACCAGATAAAACAAAAGAGTGAAAGCATTACAGGCCTTCAAATCAGACAACAAGAAATCAACAATGGCTACCTTAATGTCCTTCGTTTTCTTCAAAGAAGCTGTTCATATCTTCTCACACATTGCAATCAAATAGTAGAAAACAGACTTAAACCAATCAAATCAAAGAATAAAAGCATTATTGGACTTCAGAACCTGAAGATAAGAAATCAGCTATGGCTACCATAATATCTCATTTTCTTCAATGTAGCTGTTCATATCTTGATACTTAATAAAAGCTGTTCTCATAAACTCTTTAGGAGTAGTTCTAAGCATGTATAAGCCTATATACATGTCCATCTATCCTTTCTGTGCTAGAGGGAATGGCAGAACAAAGTATAAGAAAAACAAAAAACAATAAAGACAGATAAATAACAATAATAGAGAGCCCAAAACAGTAACAATATAGGCTTTCTAAACATGGTGATAGGAAGATACCAAAGGTTGCAATTTTGTTTGGTTGTCTTCAAGAGTTGCTCAGATTACCAAGTATAGGCATGCAGAATTGGTCCAGTCCTATTAATTTTAGCTGTTTTATTCTAAGAACAAATAAAATTAGTATTACAATCATCTTATCTTTCTTAGGTGTATATATATATAAATTTATATCTTTTCTTTTCCCTTCCTTCTTTTCTCCTTTTTCCTGAGTTGTTTTTTCCTTTAGCAGTTTCTTACCCTTTCCCCATATTTATTGGGGATTTTATATCTTATTGAGTCTTTCAGTTTCTTACACTGGGAGACAATACAGTGTTTACACATGTGAGTTTGTAAGGCCTGAAATTCTTACAGGGACTTCTCTTCCCTGAGTTGTTTTTTCCTTTAGCAGTTTCTTACCCTTTCCCCATATTTATTGGGGATTTTATATCTTATTGAGTCTTTCAGTTTCTTACACTAGGGAGACAATACAGTGTTTACACATGTGAGTTTGTAAGGCCTGAAATTCTTACAGGGACTCAGGGGTATGAATTTGCCGTAAGTCTCAGAGGAAACTTTGGCTTTGGATTTTCTGACAATGCTAGATGGTTGGTGACTCTTAGGGTTTGACCACACACATTTTCATAATAAGATAAACATGAGATGTTTTTGAGGGGCCAGGGTCTGAATATTGTGGTTTAGACTTAAATGTTCTCCAGAAGTTTCACATTTGGGCATGGGGCGAGATGTGCAGTGGTAGGTCTTTGAGGGTATGACTTAGGAAGGTATAGTCTTGTCCTCACCATCTCCCTTGTTTCTGCTTCATTATCACTATGACATGAGCAGCGTTCCTATACCATGCCCTTCTACCTTGTTGTTTCTGAACTGGAGTCAGCATCCATAAAATAAACTTCTTTCAGATGTTGATGTTGAATATTTTGCCCCAATGAAGAAAAAATGACTAAGACAGCATGTTAGATGAGGAATAGTGAAGGTAGTAGGTATGCAGAAAAGGGGAGGAAGACCTATTGAGGTCTGTCATTATGATATTGCACACCAGTTTTATTCTATAGGAAGGGCTGTGTGGTGACCTGCAGGAAAGAGATGTATGGTTAGGCAACATTTAAATATATCTTTAAAAAGTTCCTTTCATTACCTTCTAATCACTCAGAAAATGGGCTGCTTCCATGCATCAGAGAAAATAAAAGGCAATGCAGAAATTTTAACTAATTAGCAATGGTTCTTGGCTTTCATCCCAAACAGAAATAAAAATGTTCACCAAAGTTGAAGGGAGACATTCCTCAAGTTAGGACACAAGGTTAGGAGCCCTAGGAGGAGTGGTTAGAAGTCTGACAGTACTTTAAGAATTCACCAAATAGTCACTGGATCCATTGGGACTCATGGAGGAGGACAATAATTGTCTCCTGAAAAACAAGAGTGGCAAAAACCACACGATCATCCATCCAAAGCCTTGGCTTTGCGTGATCTCTAGAGCCAACAATGACCTACTCTAGAGGACATCAGTGGCAAAAGTTCTCATAATGGCAGGGATAGGTTCTTTAACCATCATGTAGAATGGGGATTGCAATCAAAATTAAGTGAATGGATAGAAAGTAACAAAATACACAGTAGTCATTTTTTCACTTATTTTTGATACTGAGACATATATTCAACCGTATCATATCACAGTATAGAACCTACATCAGAATGATTACAAAGAAAGAAATTTATGCCAACTATTGATCAAAGCACAAGTGGAATCAGCTTCCTCTGGGCAGCGTCAGCTGTCCCCACAGATGAGGAGGTCACAGTTGGATGCGCACCATGTGGACGTCAGAAGGCCATCAGGAAGGAGATGACACACAGCTTGGTTTCTAACTGCCCCCACTTGCATTTCTTTGTCAAAAGTCGTTATTTTGCCCCCAAAGATATGGGGGACACCTAAGAAAATGCAGAAGTATTGAAATGGTCCACTTGTATCTTCTGCTGCATTGAACAAATGGGCTGACATTCATGAGGCTCCGGTGTTACTTATCCCCAGGGAAATGCAAATCCAAACCAGGGAGAGACACCACTTCATACCAGCAAGGTGGCTAAGTGTTGATAAGGGTGTGAACAAATGAGAGTTCTCAGACAACAGCTTGAAGGGAAGAGGTGGATTTAATATGGTATAAACTCTTTGGAAAATAATTTAGCAATTCCTTAAAAAATCATAAAGTCATAGTACCCAACACAAAGAAAAAAGGTAGCCAAGCAATTAATTTGCAGACAAACATTCATGAAAGCATTATTCATAATAGCCAAAGAGATAAAAGAGTACCAATGTCTCCAAATTGTAGACTGGATAAGCAACTATGGCATATATATTCAGTGAAAACATTATTCAACTATAAGAAGGAATGAAGTATAAATATTCAATAAAATGTTACAAAACTGAACTTAATACTATCCTACAAACTTATCCTCCAGGGCCAGGAGGGCCTTATCCCTACCTTGAGTAGTGTTTCAACACAAAAATGTATCCAGTTCTGGCACTTCCCTACCACATAGTAAGAAAGGTTCTAATCAGAGATATTAAACAAAAATAGGAAATATAAAGCACCCAAATTAGAAAACACAATGTAAAACTTATTTACATTTCAGATTGCATGACATTATCTATAGAATCTATAGATTTATTGTATCTATAGATTCAATAAAATAACTACTAGAGCTAATAAGTTCACTGAGCAAACTAAAAAGGACACAAATATACCATTACATCTCTGTGCACAATGAAAAATCCCAAAAGAAATTTTTTTACATCTCATTTACAATACCTCCCAAAAAGAATAACATGCTTCATAAGACACTTAACCGAGGAGATAAAAACTTATGCACTTAAAAGTGCAAAATATTGTTCAAAGAAATTAAAGACCGCACACATAAATGGAAAGATAATCTGAGAAAATAGGTTGGGAAGTTTTAACAATGTTTACATGTCCCTAATATTCTAAGTGAACTGGAGATTTGATCTGATGTGATCATAACAAATTCCAATTGCATTTTTTAGAAATAGAAAAAGAATCCAAAAATTCATGTAGAATCTCCAGGTACCCTGCATAGACAAAATAATCTGGAGAAAGAAGAACAAACTTGGAAGGCTAACACTTCCATTTTATAGCAGCATAACCCATAATAGTTCAGTACTGGAAGCCACCTATAATACAGGCTATCATTATATGAGTTGATAAAGAAAAAAAATGATATTTATACAATGCAGTACTACTTGGCTACAAAGAAAGATACACTTGAGTCATTTATTGGAAAATGGATGCACCTTGATACCATCAAGTTAAGTGAAATAAATCAGAAATTTGTGCTTAAATATATCATGGTTCCTCTTACATGAGAAACTCAACATATATAAATAAAGAGAAGAATAAATGATGGATGTTAGGAAATGGGGATATCATTTAATGCAATCTCCAATCAAAACACCAATGGCACTTCTCATACATCTAGAGAAAATACCCCTAAAATTCACATAGAACAAGAAAAGATCTAGAGTAGCAGAAGCAATCCTGGGAAACAAAAGTAAAGTGGGTGACAACACATTCCCAGACTTAAAGTTATACTATGCAGGTATGGTGATTAAAACAGTATGACACTAGCACAAACCACTTATATGGATCAGTGGAGTAGAATAGAAGGATCAACCCCAGGTACAGTTACGTGGATCAGTGGAGTACAATAGAAGGTGTGAACCCAAGGCACATACAGCTATTTGATCTTTGACAATGGGTCCAAAAACGTACACTGGAGGAAAGAGATCCTCTTTAATAAATGGTTCTAGGAAAACGGGATCTTCACATGCAGAAGGTTGAGGGTAGACCCATATAGCACTCCATGTACTAAAATACAATCAAAATGGGTTAAAGATCTGAATGTTAAAACAGCAACAATCTGCTGGAAGATAAAATAGGACAACACTTAAAGACATAGGCATAGCCAAGGACTTTTGAACAGAACCCCAATGGCACAAGAAATAACACCAATAATAAAAATTGAGATCACATCTAACTAAAGAGCTTCTGCACAGCACAGGAAACAACCAATAAAATAAAGAAATAATTAACAAAATGGGAAGTCAATTTTGTCAGCTATTCCTCTGACACAGGACTAACTGGTGCAATATGTAAAGAACTCAAAAACTTTAAACTCTCCAAAATAAAAGACCCCATCAAAAACAGGCAAGTGAAGTGAATAGACACTTGTCAGAAGAACAAGTACAAATATCCAATAAATATATGAGAAAATGTTCAACACCTCTGGTCATTAAAGAAATTCAGATTAAAGCTACATTGAGATGCTACTACAGTCCAGAAATAATGGCTATCATCAAAATATCAAATAATAACAAATGCTAGAGGGGATGTGAGGGAAAGGAACTATTCTACATTGCTGGTGGGAATATGTACTTCTACAACCCCTATGAAAATCAGCTTGGAGATTCCCCCAAGAAACTAAAAAATAGAAATTTGACCCCGCTATTCATCTTGTAAGTTTCTTCTCCAAAGTCATCCTATTACAAGGATATATACATACCCATGTTTATAGCAGCACAATTTATGAGAGCTAGACTTTGGAAGCAGCATATATGTCCACCAACAGATGAATGGATAAGGAAAACGTGGTGTTTATATGTAACAGAGTATTACTCTACCATAAAGAAAAATAAACTTGAGGCATTTGCATGTAAATGGATACAAACTGAGGACATGTTACACGAAATAAGTCAGACATACAAGCTTAAATATCACATCCTTTTATGTGAGAAATTGAATATATTTACAAATTAGGATGGATGTTTGTCTACATCTTATTTTTGTATATCTACTTTGATGATAACAATACCCAATGTATTAACCATTGTTATTCTCATTATTTTGTTATGAAATTTTGTATTTTTTTCATAAAATAAGAAAATATAAAAAAGGAATTAAGGGCATAGTTGTTGGCAAAGGAAGCAGAAGATAGAGGGGGCAGAGTATGGAGAGGAAGGTGATGGAAGAAGCTGTGATATATCGTGTACCTGTACCTATTCCCCATGAGGAAGGTGCTCTGGCTTGTACCTAGATGCATCCCCAAAGCCTTACATGGTCATAGATGGGGCTTTTTGGAGGTAGCTGGTCTAGGGTGTGTGATGCTTGGATAAAGGATGTGATGCTGGGATTGATTCATAATGTGATGCTAGGATTAAGGGTGTCCTAGCCCAGCTGTGAATGCCACCTTCCCTGAGGGGGGAGTAGCCTGCATAAGATAGAAGAGGAAGAGGGGGTCACTTGTCATTGCTTGCTACTTTACTGCTTTGCTGCCTTCTGCCTGCTGTGAACTGTTTCTCCTCTATGATGCCCCTCTGCCATGCCATCCTGTCTTAGAGCAACCAAATATGGACTGAAATCTCTCTAAACTGTGAGATAAACTTTTTTTCCTCTAACTTTAGGTGTCAGGTATTTTGTCTCAGCAAGGAAAAAAGTAACTAAGAAGATAACCGCTATGTATTCCAACATGTACTAATAAAAAATAAAATTATAAAACTACATTATAAAGCTATAGTAATCAAAACAGTATAGTAATGAAATAAATGCAGATATATAGATTGTTGGACAAAAATAGAGGACTCGGAAATAAATTCTCAAGCATATGGAGTGACAATGGAATTGAAGGCAGCAATGCATGAGTCTTCTGCCAGTGGTGGCCAAGAGAGGACCTCGCTTTGTCTGAAGAGGAGCTCTTACCTCTGTTCAAAGCCCATTCTTTGGACATTATTACTACACTGCATTCTTTTTTTTTAATTTTAAAATGAGAAAAGAACAAAAACAATGATGCAGAATTTCAAAACAACATAGTAGGTGATTAACAGTGGCTAATATATTGTGTGTTGTTATCTTCTAAGTAGTTGGTCAGATTACAAGATATAGGCCTGAAAAAAATGATCAAACAATGACCAGGGTTATAGCTCAGCAGCATAAGTGTCTGCATGGCAAGCACGAGGACATGAGTTTGATTCCCAGTACAAAAAAAAAAAACTGTTCTTTTTGATGAACTAACAGAGATTAGAAATATAATTATTTATAATATATGTGTGCGTGAATGTTTTAGATTCACAGCAAATTCAAGCAAAGATTCATGTACTGCACCTGTATCTGCCCCTAACCACGCACAGCCTCCTCCTGTGAACGCTTCCAGCAGAGCAGAGGGTGAATTTAATACCCATTAGGAGCCTTTTTCCACACTGCATCATAGCGCAGACTCTGTAGGGGGTTTGCCCTGGATGTGGGGATGAGAGGGATCATTTTCAGACCTGATTTTGTGCAGTTTTGTTGCATTAGGTACATTGAGATTATTGTGCACTAAAGTCCATTCACCTTGCCTGAATAAAACTCAATGCTCAATCAACCATCACTCCTCTTCCTCTGTCCCCCAGCTCTGGCCATGCAACTTTCATTTCTGAAACCACGTAAATCACAGGGAATGTTGTTTATTTCCACTGACAGAACCAACTCCTTCTTCCCTAAAATTCTTCCCTATGTCTTATCTCCTACCACACCAGTTTTCTCAAGACCTTTCATCTTCTTTTTGGCTGTAGCCCATTGCTAATTTCGTTAAGCTTCTCTGGGATATTTGGACATGTGGCCCCCTCTGCAGGATGCTGCCCCGGCACCCAAGTGCTTAGAGTTGACAGGTGCCAGGTGAATTTTCCTGTGAGCAAGAGGGCTGGTGGTCTTTGCCCCACTCAGCCCCACACTCTCCCAGGACCAAGTTCCAGGCCAGTCATGTTTCAGTGATCTAAGCACATTATGAATCATACAGACACTTAAATGTGGAACATAAAATAAATATACATGTACTTTCTGGTATGTTTTCTGCACTGCAGTCAGTCATCACACTTCCCTTCCCAGGGGACGACAGTTACCACTGCCATTCCTCACAGATCAGCCTTCTCTGCTGCTTGTATCCTGAGATCTGGTGGACAGAGGGAAAATAACTGTGGCTTTAAGATGAAATGAGACGGTCTTCAATTTGTGGTGTTTATGGTCACTCACCTCTCCTTCAGGGAGGGTCCTGTCTGCTCTTCCCCTACCTCTCTCTGCATTTGCCCTAGGGCAGTGCAAGACAGAGCAGGACAGGCTGAAGAAATTCCTGCAGGACACCATGCAGCCCCACAGGGAACTGAGGTTAGGGTTCTGGCTGCAAGTGCCCCAGGCCATGTGCCGTGCTCTAGTAGGTATTTGCTGCTGCAGAGAACTCCCCCTTCACATTCCCCCTGCCACCCCTTCAGAAGGTGAATTCAAACAGAGACATCATGTATTTCCTTTAGAGTCTGTTGTGGAGAGCATGTGCTGGCTCTATCACACACTGTCTGGGCCAGGCAGAAATGTGGGCCTGGAATCCGGCAGTGATCAGAGAGACCAGGCCCCTGCAGTCCTGGAGCTTGGAGCAGCTGCGTGAACCTAAAGATTTCAAGCAACCCATGGACAAGTGATACAGAGCTTAATTCCCTGCCCTGACCCTTTCTGTTCAAACTTACTCTGTAGATGCCTGAGTACAGGCTCTTGGGACTTATAGTCAACCCGGTCAGTGAGGATGTGCTTGGGTCCCTTTACCATCCAGGAAAGTTTCGTTGCACCTGAACAGAAGAGAATGGGTTCCTAGAGAGTTAAGTGCTGCCATGGCTTTGTCTCTGCCCAAGGAGTGATCATGTTTGGTTCCTCATGATGCTGGTGGCCCCTGAGACTCTTTCTTCCTGTCCTCTTTCTTAGAAACTCCTTTCCCAGCACAAGCTCTGACAAATCTCACAGCCTGTGTCTGAACCTGGGTCTCTCGTGCACTGTGCTGAGGTGACCCTTGCACTAGGAGGGTCACTCTTACACTCGGATCTCTTAGATTGGATGCCTGAAACCCTTTAATGGTCCTGTATTTGCTAGGAATTGTAGGGAGATTATGAGTGTGAGTTGGGATCAAAAACTGATGCAAATACTTTCAAGGCAAATCTCTTGTCAGCAGTACATGCACAAAAAAGCAAAGAAGAGCACTTTAATACTCAATAGGATGATCATGGTGGAGATAACCATCAATGTATTTCCTTAGCCATTCTGACACTGCCCTTGAGCAAAGTCCCCATGGTGGAAGGGACGGAGGTCTCTCTTTGATAGCACAGGTACCGTAGGAGCAGGATAAGAGGTCATGCATGGGTTCAGCAACATTTGCTTTCTTTCACCAGCCCCTGGCCAGGCATTTCTTCATCTGTCTTGACTTAAATCAAATAAAGAAGAAAAGTAAAAAAAAAATAATAATAATAATAATAATAATTTCTGCAGCAATCAAAAGGAGAAGAATCTATGTGTAAACAAATACTTAAATTGTTCTTTAGTCAAAACAGGACAGCCTGTGTTTATAGACTAACGGTAATACTTACAGTAGAAAACAGCCCTTATTTTCCCCAAATTTATTGCTCAGTTATGGGATAGCTTTAAAAATTTTTTACTACAGAGATTTTTCACCATCCCCACTCTCCCTTTCTTCCTATTGCCCCTGACTCAGTGCTGAGGGTTTCTGCAGTAATTTGGAAAGAAACGACTTAATGGTCAGTGTTGAATGTAAAAATGGGCTCACACAACCCAAGGATGAGTGAGTAGGTTTGGGAGAAAAAGGTTTTGAGGCCATCAACTAACCCAGGTCTTTGTGTGAGTACCAAGCTTAAGCTTAAGAGAATGCCTAATGCCCACCCAGTCTAGATGAAGATGCCACAGGTCAGAGAAAAAGAGCAATTAGAGAATGGACCATAACAGTCGCTGATGTAGGATCCTGACACCAAGTACTGTTGTCCATCCGTTACTACAGCTTCAATGGGCATCAGTGAGAAATCGAACCCTGGATAAAAGTGGGATCCGCAAGTCGGGAAGTGAAGCATTGCTCACTTCCTCTGGGGTTTGGAAAGCAAGGAGGCTTTCAGGCCCCACAGCGCAGAGCTTGGGCACAGTAGCTTCTCCAGAAGATGCGCCACTAGGATTTCTGTGCCCAAGAGAGGTTGTGAGGCTGTGAGGACCCTGCCGTGAGCACAGGAGAGTCAGATAGGGTAGAAGAGTCCTACTGGGAACATGTCCAGATGTGCTCTCGTGTCCTCCAGCCCACAGCCCCTCTGTCTCCCCTCCTCCAGGTCTTTCTGTTGATCTTCTGGATTTCAACAATGTCTAATTTAATTTCACATTTTTCACTTTTTCTTTCTTCATTTGTGAGTGGTTTTTCAGGTAAGGGACCTTTGCAAGTGGATCTTTGTGAATGTGTGTAATAACAAGGATTCCATTCAGAGCCTTTTTACTGAGCTACATTTTTAGCTAATCTCTTTTTTCCCTATGTCTATCATTTGTTTAGAGAATTGTTTTTACTATGTTTTTACTATGTTTTATTATGTTTGTGGTACATAGTGATCACGTTCCTTAATGGGAGTTGCTACATGTATGGAACACATTGTAATTCTCTTTGTTTATCCCTATCTCCTCCCCTCCCTCCCCCTCTGTCCATCTCTTTTTCTTTCACATTTGAATAAGATCTCCCTACTTTCCTTTATCTTTTATTTCACTCTTTATTTATATTTTTGCTTTTTCAGAAGAGAAAAACCATGCAATATTTAAGCTTGTGTGTCTGATTTATTTCACTTAACATTATAGTCTCCTATTTTTCATTTCTAGTAATTTTGATTTTCAGTCTGGTTTATCTTTTCAATCAGGAAGGAATCAACTTCCTGACTCATTTATCCTTTGAATTAATCTTTTCCATTCAAATCCAATAATACCTGATGTGGTATTTATTCTTTCCTTCTAATGGTTTGTCATATGGTTTGTTCTTTACTTTCTAGTATGTCGAGATGTTACATTAGATTATTTATTTGGGCTCACTCTGTATTTCTGTTGTAGGCACTTGTAACCTTTTCAGAAGTTTGGTTTGTTTTCCAGAGTTTTGATATGCAGTGTTTACAAATGTTATTTAGTTCTAGGATTTTAAAACCATCTCCCGATTTCTCCAGTGACTCATCTATCATGTGAGACTTTTATTTGACTCATGTGCTTGGTAATTTCTGTGATTTCCTTTGCTATTCATTTCTAGCTTTAATCCACTGTGATCTAATAGGATGCATGAGGTTATTTTAGTTTTCTGTATTCACCAATACTTGCTTTATGGCCTAAAATATGGTCTATTTTGGAGAGAGATATATTGGCTGCTGATAGTATAGTGTATTCTGCTCATGCTGGAAAAAATACTATCCATATTGGTTAAGTCCACCTGATCTACTCTGTACTGTAATTCTGTTGTATCTTTTTTGTTCTTTGTCTATAACTGAACTATTCATGATAATGGGTTGTTAAAATCTCTACCATGTTTGTAGTAAGGTCTTTCTGTCCTGTCCTGTTAAGTACTGTTTGTTTTATAAAACTGAATGTACTGACATTTGGAAGGTACATGTTTACAAATGTTATCACTTCAAGCAAGCTATGCTCTTTCTAATATGTAATAAACAATGTCTCTGACCAGTTTTGGTTTGATGTCTACATTGTTGGATAAGTGTATAGGTAGTCTTGCTTGTTTTCAGACTCCAACTTCTTGGAATATCATTTTCCATTTTTTTTATTAGTGTTGGTTTGCAATTCATGAAGTTTACAATGAGGTAAAGTACCAACAAAAAGAATAATGAAAGGTAGACAGAAGGGGAGTAGGAGATGGATCTCTAGCCATAGGGAAGTGATCCAAGGGAAAAAGTGTGAAGGGTGAGGAGGAGGGGAAGGGGAAATAGTAAGTAGGACAAAGATATGCTGTGTACAGGAACCTTACCTCCACACTTCCACTTTCAGTGTGTGTACGCCTTTGCAGATGGGGCATCTTTCCTAAAGACAACATATGACTGGGTCTTGTTTTGATGCAGTCTGCCAGTGTATGTCTTTTGATCAGAGAATTAAGAGCATTTACA
Organism: Cuniculus paca; assembly: GCA_004365215.1. NCBI lineage: Eukaryota > Metazoa > Chordata > Mammalia > Rodentia > Cuniculidae > Cuniculus > Cuniculus paca. Next base: position 7,145 of record RJWT010002604.1, on the reverse strand, counting down.
TTAAGCATTATTATTAAAAGGTACATTTTAATTCTTGTCATTAGGTTCTTCCAGTGTTTGATTCCTTTATGTTGTTTATTCATTTATCTCTCTCCCAGTGAGCTTTACTCTTCCTATTCGCCTTAGAGTTGATGTCACTTTAAACTGTTTTTAAGATTCCTTCAAGAATTTTCCAAAATCCTGGCATAGTTGTCATGATTTCTCTACTTCATATTTATCATGAAATGTGTTTATTTTTTCTTAAATTTTGAAAAATATCTGCAAGTTATAGTATTACAGATTGGCTAACATTTTAACAGCTTGAAAACCTTCGTTCTAAGTTTTCCTGGCCTTTAATACTTCTGTTGAAAAATCTGATATTAATTTGAGTTTTCTTTTACAAATGATTTGGTACATCTTTGTAACAGTTTTTCATATCTTTCGTTTTTTCTGAATTTTCAGCATTTTGAAAAAATATATCATGGGCAAGTTCTTTTCTGGTTGTATTTATTTAAGGCTATAATGGACTGTTACCTTCATATTTATCCATTGTATTAAAAAATTAGGGAAACTTTCTGTTATAATTCCATTGAACATAGTTTAAACAAGCATCTTGCAACTCAACCCCTTCTTCTAAAACAATGAGCTTTATGTCATTTCCTTTAGATTCATTCCATAGCATTGCATAATCCATTCAGGGCTTATTTTTCTTTTATCCTGTGGAATATTCTAGTACTTTCACCTTGTCTTCAGCTTTCATATTCTTTCTCCTGATTGATTTTTTCAACTTCCTAGATATTCAATTGAGTTCTTTGTGGAATTTTTTTTTACTTTCTGATATTTTCATTTCAAAGATTCCAGTTGTTTATAGATCAGAACTTCTATCTCTTTACTGAAGTGGTCTTTCAAATCCTTCATTGTCTTCTTTTATTCAGTCAGCTGCTTGTTTCTTCTTTGATCTCATTAAGCATTTTAACTATCAATTTTTTTAAATTGTTTGCCTGGAATATCATTATATTGTTTATATTTCCTCTCATTGGTGGAGACTACCCAACACTCATAACTTAAAGAAAGAGGTTTCATTGATGGGTATTTTCTTGTGGTTTCAGTTCAGAGTCGATTGGTTTCAAGTCAGAAATGCCATAGCAGAAGTGTCTAGTGGAGGACAGCTACTTACCCCAAGGTTGCAAAGAAGAAGAGAGAGAAGGTAGGATTCAGGGAGAAAAATACACCAATTCAAGTCATGCCCTCGTGAGCCACCTCCACATACTATAGTCAGCAACTGAACTAACCACTTAATGAATTCTCTGATAATTACTTTCTAAACACAGGACATATTGGGGGAATTTTAGATCTGAATTATACCATTTTTCCCCTGGTCTTCAAGAAAATTTTGTCTATGTTATATAAAAGGCATTTGGGCCATCTCCAAGGGTTGTCAAATTACTAGTATTTCCTGAATTGCTCAAAATTCTAAGTCCTAAGTCTCCTCTGAACTCAAGGCTGACTCTTAGCTATGAGGCTCTATTAAAATAAAAAAGTAAAATACTTCTGATGTACAATGACACAGGACAAACAATCCCATTCCACAAAGAGAGAAATAGTAGAATAGAAAAGAATAACATGAAAACAAGACTAAAATCTCACAGAACAAATATTAAATCCAGTCTGCATGGATCATGGTGACAGCAGCCTCTGAGTGCCTGGATGACTGAACTCCAGGACACACTTTCCCAGATAACCATGAGTGAGTTTGGCTTACTGAGGATTTCTTCTCAAAGCCAAAACTCTTTCAACATTTTTTCTTACCCTTTAGCCTGTGAATGGCAAGTTCTGGCCAATTCCTGAGATGCTATCAGGATATCTTTCCTGTTGGCTTCACACAAAATATTTGGCTTCTTTTTAACTCTAATGTTTTCAGCAACCATGCTTTCCTAGGCTCCCAATTTGTACACTCTTCTTTTCTGGTGAAACTGCCAACTTTTCAAAGGATTAACCTCTGTTTTTCTCCTGATTCTCACTGTAGATCTGACTAAAAGCAAACAGCAGGATCTATGGGTTCCTTTGATATATCCTCCACAAGATTATCTATTACAAAATTCTTAGTCTTAGTCTCCAAAAGTTTCAACCTATGGGTAAAATATAGAGAAATTTTTTGCTAGAGGGTAATACCCATTGCCTCTAGGCCTTTAGGCCTCTAGTCCAGTTTTCAATAGAATCTTTACTCCCATCTGAAAATTTACAAGATTGAACTTTATTGTCTGCATTTCAACATTTCAATCACATTTTGGTTTTCTGAGCTCAATCCAGAATCACCATCAAACTTCACTTACAGCAATCCATGACTTCTCCAGTCCACTCTTTAAAACTTTTCCAAACTCCTCCTGAAACCAAGTAACAAAAACATCTTAGCACCGTGATCAGATACAGTCACAGCCATGGTCAGATACAATCACAGCCAGAATACTGCTTCTCTAGTACCAATTTCCTGTATTAGTCATAATTGCTCTCACTTGGACACAATTTCTGACAACCCAAAACATAAAGGAGAGGGGACTCCTCATTGTTGATTCTTGGTAATATTTCTTGTGCTATTGGAGCCCTGTTCAGAAGTTTTTGACTGTACTATGGCTTCAAGGGTCTCCACTCTGCTATTTCCAACAGTTTCTATGTTTCTGATTTTATACCTATGTTTCTGATCCACTTTGATTTGATTTTAGTATTGGGTAAGTTTTAGGAATCTAAATTTTAATTTTCTGTACTTCGATCTTTAATGCTACAGCATCATTTCCTGCAGAGACTTTTTTTAGCATAGATTTTTCTGGGTGCTTTGTCAAAAATTTGCTCACTCTGGGTGTGTGGGTTTCTTTGTTTCATGTAAATGCTCCACTGGTCTGTGTTTATATATTTTTGACAGCATCATTTAACCTTTGTTGCTATAGCTTTGTGGTAAACATTGAAAACGGATGTAGTGATGCAGCCAGTATTGCTTATTTTAGTAAATGTTGCTTTGGTAACTCAAAAATTGTTTTTTGCCTTTTTATATTTCTATTTTTATACATTTTTGTATTAAAAAGAAAAGCAAAATTACCACAAATTACAAAGGACTAAAGCAGGACTAGAACAATGAATGAATCACTTCAGCCTGGAAAATAGATACTCTCATTAATATTAATGTTATAATACAAGCTCATTCAGGCATTTTGCATTTCTTTTTTGTTCTGTTAAGTGTAATAGCCTAGCACATGATAAAGATAAAGTACTAGGAGCGTAAGGTGGAACCTTCCACAAAGCCATATGACAAGTTTTCCTCTCCAGTGAGAAACAGGCTGTAAGTTCTTGTCCTCTCTGCCATCAACACAGTTGAAGGAAGAAGAAGGCAGTGTGGTGGGGGGAGTCTAGGGCCCCTTCCATACAAGAGGTACTTTGGGGTTCCCACTTAAGAGGATGCCAGATAATCCAGACTACTCTACCTAAGCTTTTGGCAAAAAAAACTCACCCATCCTAACTGCTCATCTTCTTGCCCCTCCCGTCTCCCACTTCTGGGGCCTTCTGAGTGGCTTACTTTCTTTGTGAATCAATCTTCAGGAAAAGGGGAGAGGGAGTTACAAGGGAACACAACAGAAGCATCAAACAACTTTGAGGGAGGCTCAGAACCTCTATCTGAGCCCCAGGGGAGCAGCCTGGGGCAGGGTCTGGAGGCTTTCTTTGGTGGTAGCACTTTTGCTCCCGGGCTCAAGAGAGGACAGACAAGAAGAACCTGTCCCTCGTGAGAGTGAGTCCAGCCCTTCTGCGTGACACCCTAGGGTTGTGCTGGCATGGACCAGCCTTGGAAGGGTAGAGGATGCATGAGTTTGGGTGGGCTGTTGCGTGTCTGGGGTCTTAGACTGCCCACGGGAAGATGACGGTGTGGAGCAGCTAGCTCTGATGGGCCCTGCTGCTCCTGGCAAGCTTGTGACAGATACAAGGGTCCTAAATTCAAGTGTCTTCAGAAAGTGAAGATGTAAGCTCCTCTTTGCAACATTAACTCCTTATATGTTACAAAGAAATAAAAAGAGAAATCTTCCCTCCCTCCTCAGCCTAGGTTGCGATGAAACTCTCGCCTTCCCATGCCTCCTTTGGCTTTGTGTGAGAGGTTCCGGAGAGTACAGCAGCCCTGGCCCAGGAGGACATTCTAGATAAGAGCAGCCTTTGCTCCACTTCCAAGGCTCCCTTGTGCCAAGCTCAGCAGAGGCCAGACACTGAGGTTTCTGTGGTGCTAGATATAGTACTGGGCTGAGTGACTCTAAGCAAAGCAGGAAGAAGTGAAGGGCAGGAAAAGAGGGTCCAGGAGCCCACTGTCAGGTACCATGTGGGGCAGGCACCAACGAGACCTCTCAGGGAAAGGCACTGAGTGCCACCTTCACAGCAGAAACTAGACACTCCTCCTTGGTTTGAGAGGACTGGGTCACAGGAGCTGGAATGGGCTTCCTACCCACTAAGGGGGAGCAAGGGTCAAAGCAATGAGGCACCCAAGGCAGAGGGTGACCCCTGCCAGCCTGGAATATGCTCTCTTACACCCAACCTCAGCCAGCAGAGGAAGCCACTGGACGGGAGGGTCAAAGACACTGCAGTAGCCAAGCGACAAGACCACGAACTTCTCCCACTGGAGGTGAAAGTGCAGTCACGCCCATGCTAAACACAGTCCCAGTCTGGATAGGTCAGTCCATCACCCTCCCTAACTTCTGAGGATGGTAGACTCCAGTCATTCCACTGTCATTCATGGCCCAGCTCAGGTGGTCAGTGGCTGGAGAAGAGAGTCAGGTATACTCTCCATCCTCATATACCTTCCTGCCACAGGGTTTCACCAATCAGCAGGATTCCCCCAGACCCCAGTTCCTCCTCATCTCTCATTCTCAGGCACAGTCAATTAGAGGGCAGGTAGAGATGTTATAATTTTAGTGAACAATGTATAAGCCATTAACCTGTAATTTAGCATCTTCATCTAAACCAATGAGCCTGGAGCTCCTTATTTGAAATATACCTCTAGGAATGCTTGTGAAATTTGTTCAGTCCTGTGCATTTTTTTTTATTCTGATTGATCTTGTTTGCTGCTTAGATATTCAATTAAGTTTTTAATTTGACTTATTGAGTGTTTCATTTCAAGAACTCTGCCGGGGCTCTCTTCATAACTTCTGTCTCTTTACTGCAGTGGTCTCTCATAGCCTGCATTGTCTTCCTTAATTAATCAGGGGTTTTTTTTGTGTGTGTGTCTTCTTTGATCTTTTTCATTGTTTCAGCTGTTATTTTTTAAAAACTCTTTGGAATTTGATCAGCTTTGGTGTCTATGTGATCAGTTTCTGGTGAGCTATGTATATTGGAGAGAACTTGTGTTTTTTTCCACTTGTGTTGTGATTCCATATTGAGGTTTATAGGGCAGTTGGGAAGACTGATTCTTCTACAGTTCTGTTAAATACTTTTTTGATAAGTGACTTTCCCCTTGTGATGTGGCTTGGACTGTAGGTTGTTTGGTGCAAAAGTTTCCACTCATCTTCCCTGACTGCTAAATTCAGCTGAGTACTGCTTTGAGAGGAGAAAGCAACTGCCACTAACGTGAACACTTTGAAGGTAGGCAATGGTTGTCTCATATTTATGATCTTGATGGAAATTTTTTTTAATATTTAGCCAGGAAAAGTCACAGAAAGTAGTTTAGTATAGTAGGCTACAAAAAAAGCTAATTATCAATGTTCTTTAGAGTATTTCAAATAGTAGATAGGTGAAAGAGAAGAAGCAATATCAGGAACAAAGAATAGGAAGGAAACAGAAAAAGAATACCACAATAATTTTTGAAAGTGAAAGAACAGGTAAAGAGGCAGAAGCAGATGTATACAGGAAATTAAAGAAAGTAGAGAATGGAAGAGAATATAAAAGGGAGATGACAGAGGAGAAATGAAGATTGTATCTAGATGTTGCTCAGTCAGATAAGTTTTAGAATTATGTGTGTAAGCATGACAATACACAACAATCCAAGCACAGTGCTATGGGCTGAAAGCAAGAAACCAATATAGTAATCCTTCATTATACAAAACAATGCATCAATAGAGAGACAAGAATAAAACAGAAACAAGTAGGATAAAGAGATGTGGGCAGGCAGCCAAAGGACATATAGAAAGTTGCTGGCACATATGGAGGCCAAGGTCAGCCCTGCACCCAGCACTCACCTACTGCAAACTTGGCGGGGTTACCCTGCACAGTTCTGGGCTCCCACCGGGACACTACCACAGAACTGTGGACACCAGAGGGAGTTTTTTGTTACTGTTGTTTTTTTCTTTGTTTTATTTTCCTTTTTCTGTCTAGGATTTTTATTGTTATTGTTGTTGTTTAAAATTTTTACTTTGATTATTTTTGTTTTCTTTATCTTTTTTCTCTCTTTCCTCAACTGTCTTTCTTGATTTGTTGATATTTTCATGTGAGTGTATACTGTTTCTAATCTTTCTAGTTAACTTTGATATTCTTTTCCTTTCTCATTCACTCTTTACCTCCTGTCCTCTAGTTTCCCAAAAGTTGGGTGATCATCCTTTGTCCTTTACCTTTGCTTCTATTATATTTCTCTTTATTGATCTCTCTTAAATCTCCTCCAGGGAAAAATCACTCTACTAAGGGAAAATTTACTGCATACAAGATCCTAGTTTATGTTGGATATTGTTATATAACTGTAGATTCTGCTTCTCTCTTTAAAGGTACCAAATTAATAGTTATCACAGTTTCTAGGCTGTGCATGATGCTATTACTACTGCTAATTATACTATTTTAGCAAAGTTCTCATACTTGTGATTATTTGTTCCCCTTTGTATGACAACACTGTGATTGGGGTCATAACCATCACCACAGTCTAGTACCAAAGGACTGGGCACTGATTCAAATGTATAGCAACTTCTCATCCCAAATAAATTAGGCAGGTAGGATCTTGGGATAGATGCAAAGACCAAGAGTCAGTTATCCCCAGAAGACATCTCTAAGGTGTAAACATTGTATAGGGAAACCTCAATACTAGTGATAAAGCTATCTGCCATAATGAATTTACAAGCATCAACACAGAAAAACAAATTAAAATAAAAAAGAAAAGAAAATGAAAAGACACAGTAGAAAAATACAACTCTAGACCTTCAGCCCACCCAGGACAAGTC
>RJWT010002603.1:0-40193 GCA_004365215.1 Cuniculus paca | reverse complement strand
TTTTTTTGCTGTTGTTGTAGTGGTGGTAGCTTTGTTTTTGTCTTTTGCTTTTTGCTTTAGTTTTTTTTTTCTTCATTGTTTGATATTATTTTTGTATGAGTGTAAACATGATTTCTAGCCTCATTGTGGTGGTGATAATATTTTGTTCTCCTTTTAATCTATTCTTCTCTCTTTCCCTCCAATTGCCAGCACCAATTTCCCAACATAGCATGATTCATCTTTGTCCTCCAACTTTAATTATAATTTCTTCCTCTCCTTTCACTTCTCTATTTTCTCCTTAACCCATTTTAAATTTTAATCCCTCAGGGCAAAAATTACATATTATGGACTTGCATACTGCATATAATTTTCTGGTTTGCTTTATATTTCTTTATATTACCATGAATCTATTTCATGCAGTTAAAAGTGGCAAATTAATGGTTAGCTCTGTTTTTCATTTTCTGGGCTTTGTTTGATGCTATTGATATCACTATAGTGAAAGGTGACATAATTTTCTAAGTAATGGTTCTTCCTAGTATTACATGACTGAGATTGCCTAAGGGTCACAGGAAATATTGTGGCACAGTGCCAAAGAACCAGGGATTAGGCCAAACATACAGCAACATCTCATTTCAACAAATTGAAGAGGTAGGATCTTCCAACAGACTCAAAACCCAAAAATCAGCCACACCTGACAGATACTTCAGAGAAGTAGTCATTACCTAAGGTTTCTAAATACTAGCAATAAAGCAACCTATCATAGGCAATTTACAAGCATAACCCCAGGAATGACTAAAAAAAAAACAGAAAAAATAAAAAGAAAATGAGAAAACACTTAAACAAGATTCAATTCCAGACATCCAGTTCACCAAATGAAAACTTGGGGTTAATGAGTTGGGACAATCTGAAAGCACCTCACCTGGACTCCCTGAAGTGGTAACAACAAAGCAACTGAATGAGACTCTAAAAAAAAACCAAATCAGAAATAATTTCTCAAATAACTTCAGAGATGGTATTTACACCAAAGACCATGCTTAGTGTCTCTAGAGCAGATATAGATGAATAAAATAGATGATGTTAAGAAAATTGTTTATGACTACCAAACCGGCACTCCAAAGTGTTTTGAAAGACATTATACAAAGAGATAGCAAGTAATATAACTCCGTGAACTCCAACAGAAGGAATCTACCAAGCAAGGCAAACAATTAAACAGAGGCAGGGGAAAAAAGAGAAAGCCAACATCAGGAAAACAAAATTACAAAGACAAGTTGATACTTATCATTTATAACCATCAATGTTAATAGTCTCAATTCACCAATCAAAAGACACAAACTGACAGAATGGATGAAGCAGCAAGATCCAACAACATGTTTCATACAAGAAACACAATTAATTGATAAAGAAATTCATAGACTGGAAGTCAAAGGATGGAAAACAATACTGCAGGTGGCAAGAACCCAGAAAAGCAGAGCTAACTATTCTGTTTGCAGACAAAGTGAATTTCAAGCCAAGACTGACTAAGAGGGATAACATCACTACATCCTTGTAAAGGAAACAATCCAAGAGGAAGAGGTAACAATCATAAATATATATGCAATAAATACCAGTAAACCGAGCTATATAAAACAAATATAAATGGGCATGAAAAATCAAATAACCACTAATGCAGCTGTACTGGAGGTTCTTGATATCCACTGTCACAAAGACAGAGCAATTAGACCAAATATCAACAAAATTAGACAAAATATCAGTATTAGAACTAAAACAAACTTTTGAACAGATGGACTTAGTAGAAGTCTACAGAGTGTGCCACCACAAAACATCAGAATACATATACTTCTCAGCTTCTCATGGGACATTCTCCAAAATATACCACAAACTAGTTCATAGAACATGCTTCAGTAAAATGCAAAAGATTTTAAATTATCCTGTGTATATTACCAGACCATAGTGCAATGAAATTGAAAATAAGTGGTAAAAGAAACAAGAACTTCATAAACACATGGTAATTAAATAGAATTCTACTGAACAGCAAAACAAATGGATCACAGATGAAATTAAAGAAGAAATGGGACAGTTTTTAAAATTAAATGATAATGACAATATAACATACATATACATACATATAAGAACTTATGGGAAACAATGAAAGCAGCCCTAAGATGGAAATTTATAGCAGTAAATGCTCATATCAGGAAAATAGAGCAAACAAAAATAAAGAAATTAATGGTGAACCTCAAACTTCTAGAAAAAGAAGAGCAGGCTAAGATAAAAGCTCATAAAAGGGAGTAAAGTATAAAGAGCAGAACAGAAATTAATGCATTTAAGACTAAAATAACAATACAAAGCATCAGCAGATCAAAGAGTTGTTTCTTTGAAAGATTAAATAAGATTTTTAAAAAACATATTCAACTTTATTAAAAAAGGAAAGAAAAGACTCAAATCTATGAAATTAGGAATGAAAAGCTTGAAACCACACTGGACCCTGAAAAATCCAGAAGATTGTCTATACCCACTTTGAAAACTTGCATTCTAATAAGAAGGAAAATGCAGAAGAAATGAACAGATTCCTAAATACATGAGAATTACAAAAGTTGAATCAAAAGATATAAAAATTCTAAATAAAACATTTTGAGTCAATGAAATCAAAGATGTAATTATATTCCCACCAAAGAAAAACCCAAACCCTGATGGTTTCAATGTTGAATTCTACAAGAAATTTAGACACGACCTAACACTACTGCTTCACAAATTCTTTAATGAAATTTAAAGGGAAGCAATACTCCCAAATTCATTCCTGGAAGCAAGCATTACCCCAATACCAAAACCTGACAAGGACCAGACTAAGGAAAAGAATTATAGGCCCATCTTCCTGATGATTATAGATGCAAAAATCCTCAATAAGATACTGGCAAACAGAGTGCAAAAAATCATCAAGAAGATTGTACACCATGACAAAGTAGAATTCATCCCAGGATGAAGGAATTGTTCAATATACATAAATCAATAAATGTAATACACCATGTTAACAGAGCCAAGGATAAAAATCATGTAATCATCTCAACAGATGCAGAAAAATCTTTTGATGAAGTCCAGCATCTGTTTATGATAAAAATCCTACAGAAAACTGGAATAGGTGATCTTTATCTAAATCTGATAAAATCCATCTATGAGAAGTCATCAGCCAACATCATACTAAATGGACAAACATTGAAAGCTTTCTTCCTAAAGTCAAGAACAAAACAAGGATTCCACTGTCTCCACTCTTATTCAACGTGGTCTTAGAAATGTTAGCCAGAGCAATTAGAAAACCAGAAGAAATAAAAGGAATAATGATAGGAAAGGAAGAAATTAAATTATCATTATTTGCAGATGACATGATACTTTACATAGAAAGCTCCAAAAATTCCACTAAAAAATTACTTGATTTAAGCATCAAATTCAGTAGTAAAACTGGATACAAAATCAACACTCCAAAATCAATGTCCTTTCTGTTCATGAATGATAGACTCACTGAAAAAGAAATTAGAAAAATACCACTTTTCATAATAGCATCCAAAAAATGAAATACCTGGGAATCATTCTAAAAAAAGATGCAAGAGACCTTAACAATGAAAGCTACAGTACTCTGAAAAAGGCAATGGAAGAGGATATCAGAAAATGGAAAGATATCCCTTGCTCATGGATAGGAAAAAACAATATAGTGAAAATGGCCATACTTCCAAAACTGTTACACAGATTTAATGCAATTTCAATTAAAATTTCTATAGCATATCTCATAAAATTAGAGAAAACAATCCTAAAATTCATCTGACACTGGAAGAGACCTAGAATAGCAAAGGCAATTCCTGACAACAAAGCCAAGGCAGGGCATCAAAATCCCGACTTGAAATTATACTATAAAGGTACTGTGATAAAAACAGCATGGAACTGGCAAAAAATTGGATGTGAAGATAAATGGAAGATATTAGAAGATACAGAAACAACTCCATACATTCTAAGCTGTCATAACTTTGACAAATGTGCCAAACACATTCACTGGAAAAAAGATAGCTTCTTTAATAAATGGTGCTGGCAAAATTGGCTCTGTACATGTCAAAGATTAAAACTGGACCCATATATTTCACCATGTACTAAACTATATGGAAAATGGATCAAAGATCTAAAATAAAACAGAAACGTGAAATTTGCTGAAAGATACAATAGGTAAAACTCTTGAAGACATTGGTGCATGAAAAGACTTTGTGAATAATAACCCAATATCACAGGAACTATCAGAAAGAATCAACAACTGAGATCTCATCTTATTGAAAAACCTTTTGCACAGCCAGAGAAACCACCAACAGAGTGAAGAGGCAATACACAATAAGGGAAAAATGTTTGCCAGTTCTTCCTCAGACAAAGGATTACTATTGAGAACATATAAAAAACTCAAAAAGTTAGGCCTCTCAAATTTAAAGTCTTAATCCAAAAAAAGGCTTCTGACAGGAATACACACTTCTCAGATGAAGATATACAAATAGCAAATAAATATATGAAAAATATTCAACATCACTTGTCATTTGAGAGACGCAAATTAAAACAACACTGAAAGTCCACCTCTCCACATAAAGAATGGCTGTTATAAAGAAATCAACTGGTAATAAATCCTGGACGGGACTTTGGGGAAAAAGGAACTGTTATCCACATTGGTGGGAGTGTAGACTGGTGCAGCCACTGTGGAAATCAGTGTGGAGATTCCTCAAAAACTGGGATTGGAGGGCCCATTTGACCCAGTTATTCCCCTTCTGGGTATCTTCCCAGAAGATTTCAAAACATTGCACCAGAGATATATATGTGCACCCATGTTTATAATGACACAATTTCTAATAGCTAGACCTTGTACACAGCCCAAATGCCCATCAATTGAGGAATGAATAAAAAAGAGGTGGTCTTTTTACACAACAGAGTGCTACTCAGTCACAAAGAATGATAAACTGGAGAATTCTATAGGTAAATGGAAGCATATTATGACCATACTCATTAGTGAAATAAGTCAGATGCACATGTGTCAACATCATGTTTTCTACCTAGTATGCAAAGCTGAAAGAGCAAATAAAATAAAAAATGTATAATAGACATTACAAAATGGGAAGAAATTTCAAAAGGAAAGAGAAACTGGGATGGGAGATTGGAGGAAAGAAGGAAGGGAAGAGCAATATATATGTGTGTGCATATATATATATATATATATATATATATATAAAATAGTTATACTATTACTTTATTTTAGTTCATTCAAAAGAAAGGTTTGTGATAATGTTTGGACAATTGAATGCCAATATCTTGTCCTCTTAGTAACTGATTTAAAGATAACAAAAACAATGTATTAACCATTGTTACCCTCTTATTGTTTTAAAATTTTATTCTTTTTCTCTTTAAAATAAAAAAAGACAGCTGGAATGAATTAGATGTTCTGTGAACTTAAAATCAGCCTTGGATCAGAAAATAAGTCTACACTATCATAGTTCTATTTAAAACTCTGGCAAGTTAACTTCCTTGGAACCAGTCACCTATTCACTTGGTCGCTCATGCCTTTTGAGCTCCATGTGTCCTGTAATATGAACTGACACACGCATATTTTTTGCACATTCCTACAAGTTCACCTACATCACTCTTCGTCAGGTATCTTTGAACCTCTCTTCTTGACTTCTCTGGGATGCCAGACCATCAGTCTGGTTATTATTAGTGTCTTGTTGTTTGTGTATATTTTATAACTATGTGCATATTCTCTTGCATAATTATTTGACTGAGTTTGGCTTAATTAGAGGCTTTCCTCACTCCTTCACAGTCATCCCACTGTGAGATTTAAGATTACAACTGTCGATTTTTAACTCACACCAACATGTTGAGCGGTCCTATCTGTGAACTAAGCCAAATTATTCCACTTTATTTTAGCTTATCAAAGTAAACATTCATGAGGACATAGGTGGTGGATAAAGAACAAGCATTGAAAATTACATCTCCTACAATGAGTGCCCACTCAGATCTTATATGTAACAACTTTCAAAATGTCTAGCTATTCTCCTTTCTGTAATAACTAATTATTAAGGAAATGTCCAGAGTTTCCTTTCTGAATGGAATGGAGGTAGTTACTACATATATATTTGTTGTGTTGTTGTAAATTATTTCTCCAGGAATCTCCAAGTGCAGGAGGCCTGGAATTGACCAGCTCAGCTTATGGTGTATATGGATATTAAGGACATTTTGCTGGAGAATCTTCTGTGGCTGGAAACTGGACCCTTTTTTTCTATTCATGCCTTCAACTCATGTTGTCCCTACCTTCTATCACTAATGTGTTTCTTACTGAGTGAAGTAAAAGTCCTGTGGACCTTGAAAAGGAACATAGCAATTCGGTGGGACATTATGCAATAAATCCTGTCTAGTATAAGTTTTACTTTGAGTCTTTCACTTCTCACCTACCAACCATCAAAGTATCAAATCCTGTTTATTCTACCTCAGTTATTGTGACCTAGTATTGTTTTCCAGCATTAAGGAAAAAAGTATCAAATCCTGTTTATTCTACCTCAGTTATTGTGACCTAGTATTGTTTTCCAGCATTAAGGAGTTATTTTAGCAGCATATAAAATTCAGTTCAAGGTGCCCTTGCTCAGATGGTAAATAGAAATAATAAAAGCCTAAGCTTCACATTAATAAACTCCCATAGGCAAATATATATTCCAATAGCCTGGCTCAATGAATTCCCATGCCCAAGTTGGTATTTGTGGCCATCTCAATGATTCAGAAAACAATTTTACTTATAAATGAACAAAATTATGCACAAAAATTATAATGATGGTTTTACTATTTTCCAATGCTTTATGTTTATTTGTGTATTTTTCAGTAGGTTAGAAAAAGCTTGATTATTTCTAGACCTTTCAATATGTGTGGCTGTCTTTATTTCAATGCCTCTAAAAGTTCATTGGCACTTAACTGAAATATACTAACTGTAGAAACATACAAACATATTTCAAAAATAATAAGTTTTCAAATTCAAACTATTACATATGCCCAGAATCTGATGTTCTGTTTGTAAAATATTTGAGTTTAAAACTTAGAATCATTATTTAAACAATAATTCCAAAAGTATTATAAGAAACCTTATTTTTAAACTGATGCAAACAGTTCAGTTTTCGATATGTATCTTAGCATTAGTAAAAGAAAAATTCAACAGATGCCACAGAGAAAGGCATACAGTGAGAGTAGTGAATGGTGAATTAGATGAATTACAAGCTATTGGTTTTTAACTTTACCCTGAAATACAAAAAATTTTTCTTGAAATTAAAAATACATGTTGTTGAGATTTACTCTATAAATGAATAAAATCCTGTCTTCTTCAAAAAAGACTGTCTTGACTAAGATACAGGTACAGTTAGTTTGCACACAGAAGAACTTCTTCTACACACATGACTGCTTGTGTTATGTTTTCTTGTCTGCTCACAAGACAAAATTCTCATGGTTTTTAATTAGGCTCATTACCCTTTATGAATATGGTTGAACCATTTTTCATTCATTTACATACTTTGAAATCCTGGATTGACCCAGCAACTTAAGTTATGCAGTATGGTAATTGCTGAACAGAAAATTTTAATTGCTTTGCAAAAGTGTAATATAAATGATTCAATAGGGACAACTCTAAATTACAGTCTAGTAATTTGTGTTTTCCAATATTCACTAATTCACATTACTGATATTGCAGTGTTTCTTTACAGGTTTAGCTCCTTTTGCACCATGCATTTTGGTCTTACAAATTTTATAAAAATATGACAGTGAAAATGCTTAACAACAGTTTTTGTTAACACTTTGAACATTAGTTATTTTATTTCATTTAATCTAAGACAGTGTTAACTTTCAGGATAGCCATTATTTTATGTACCATGGCCAAAGAGAAACTGTAGACAAAATTGAAATTCTATGTAGCATGCCCAAAAATTTCAAAAATTGCTAAAATATTTTAAATGTTCATTTTAGTGTATATGAAATATAGTAAATAAAATGTTTTGTCTATCCAACAAAAATGTGCCTCAGTATTCAACAATACATGTTTATTAAAGTGTCTAGAATATATTACTAATACATATCAGACAGAGTCATAGCAGGAATCATCTACACATGCATGAAAAAAATTATAAAGGTAGTACTCTAGCAAGACTCAAACAACACTAGACATTTCAAGTATTTTTTCTGAATCTTTCCTCCTCTAGTAAAATCCCAAATTTAAATGTCGAATCTACATAATCCATGGAAAGAATCTCCTAGATTTGATAAAATGAAATTGTCAGAAAATTAGGTAATTCTTCTAAGATAGTTTCTTGGCCTCATGTTTACAAAAAAATTATGTTCATAGATACCAGTATTATAGATGTGATTAAAAAATTTTTTAAATATCTTGAAATAATTTACTTTCATCAAATGATGCTTAAACAACTGGACATCCATATCTAATGGAGTGAACACACAGACACAGTATCCTTCACAAAAAGTAGCTCAAACTGAATCATGTGCCTAAAAGTGCAAAATTACAAAGCATCTAGAAAATATCATAGGGAAAAATTCTGGTCTAATCTTGGTTTGGTGATAGCCTCTAAGATATGACACCTAAGGTATATGTCATAAAAGTGTTGCTAAACAAGACTTCATTGAAATAAAGTTTCTGCTCTACAAAACATGCTACCATGAAGTGACAAGAGAAAATACTTACCAAGGATATATCTGACAGAGGAGTGACATACCAGGAAATGTTATATTCAAGATTAATAAAAAAATTCAAAACTTGATCAAAGACCTTAGCAGTCACTTCACCAAGCAAACTATACAGATGACAGATAAGAAACATGTAAAAAGTCTCCACATTGTATTTCATTGGGAAAAACAAATGAAAGCAACAATTAGATACCACTACATATTTATTTATGATAACCCAGTTCCTGAACCCTGAAACACAAAATGTTGGGGAATCTGTAGAACAGCAATTCTCATTCATCATTAATGGCAATACAAAATGGTGCAGTCACTTTGGAGCACAATTTACTGATTGTTAATGTTGTGATGCTAAATCTACTCTTATAATACATAACCCAGAAATCTTGACATTTGTGTGCCAAAAAGAATTATAAACATATGTCCACATGAGAATCCGTGCATTCAAGGCATAGTAGTTTTATTCATAATTGCTATAACTTGGAAGCAGTCAAGATGATCTTTAGTAGATGAAAAAGTAAATGTAATTCTTTCAGTTAATGAATATTGTTTATCTCTGAAATTAAATGACTTATCAAGGCATGAAAGACATGGGGAAAACCTACATGCATATTACTAAGTGTTATGGTTGATACATTGTGTCAACTTGAGAAGTTTAGAAGTTTAACTAAGAGATTCAGCAGGGAGCCAGGATTCTTACTTGGTAAATATCCTCATCATATGCATGATGAGGGCACAGAGCTTTTGTGAGTGCTACACCCGCCCTGGATGGGGGATGGCCTGTGTAAAATATAAAGGAGGAAAAGAGGCTTGCTCCCCTTCCCTTTTGCTCTGACTTCTTTGCTGGCTGCTGCCTTGAAGTGTTGCTCCAGTGCCATGCCACCCTGCTTTGGAGCCAGTTGATTATGGACTGAAGCTGCTACAAACTGTAAGTGAAATAAACCTTTCCTTCCTTCACTTTGGGTGTAAGGTATTTTGTCCCAGCAACTAGAGAAAATTAACCAAGACACTAAGTTATAAGTTTTTTTGTTGTTGTTGTTGTTACTTTGAGACAAGGTCTCGCTATATATAGTCCAAGTTGGAGATGCTCGTGCCTCAGCCTTTCAAGTACAGAAATTATAGGCATGCACCACCATGCAGAGTTTAGTAAGTTATAGACATCAATCTGAAAAATGAATATATAGATAGATAGATAGATAGATAGATAGATATATAGGTATATATCTATATATATTTCCAATTTTGTAACCCTCTGGAAAAGTCAAAACTATGGAATTTAAGAAACACCCATTATTACTAGGACTTGAAGAGGGGTGATAGAATGAGTGGGTAGAATACACAGTGGCCATAGGACAATGACACAACTCTGCACAATGCTATAATGGTGCAAGATTGGGGAAGACTGGTAATAGGGAATGTGATGTTTGTGTAGGGGAAGACAGTGTGGGAAAACTAATTTTCCATTTTCTATAAACATAAAACTGTTTTAAAGAGAAAGCCTATTTAAAAATATAATATACAACCAGTACTTTAAGCCAATTTGTCTTGTATTTTATAATTGACTATGACAATCTCACAACTGTGATAAAAACTATGTTCTCAGAGAAGTTAATACAGAAAGGCACAGAGGAACAATGTGTACATAGTATCACAAACAGAATCTTGATTGAATTTCATACAGCATACAGGAGCATTGCTTCATTAGAAGTCATTCAAAATAAATATTTGACAAGTATTTCTGCACTAAGAAGTTACTGAGTGTCTAGTTATTTTTCATACAGTCCTTGTTTCCAAGAGTTAGGTTTTATCTAAAGACAGAACAGATGAAAAGGATGAATTCAAACTATATGGAATTTGACCCCCAGATTAATTTAAGCATGATTATAAAGAACTCCAGGAATGCGGTCCTGTATCACTACACTTTGATAATAATCAGTAAACTACAATATCTTGTTGTGTAACTGTAGAATGTGCATGTTTACTAAAACAATACAACTATTTTGTCCTTTAAAATATCCTTCCTATAGAGTTTATACGATATAGTATAATTGCTATTATTTTTACAATACTAGAGATTGAACCAAAGGCCCTATTCATACTGAGCAAGTTCTTTACCACTGAGATACATTCACAGCCCTTTTTATTTTATTTTGAGACAATCTTGCCAACTTGCCCAGGCTGCCTTGAACCTGTGACCTTTCAACCTCAGCCTCTGCAGTAGGTCAGATTACAGGAGTAGCCAACCAAACACACTTAGTTTAGTGCTATCAGTAATCATTTCCCTTTCATGCAATATTTGATACATTCCAATAAAAAGAATATATTATTGTAGAATTTATCATAAGAATTATAAAATGAAAATCCACCATCATTCAAGAATATATATATATATATATATATATATATATATATTCCCTAAATAAGTAAACCTGAATATGTAAATTGGGACTCCAGATTTATTCCACTGCTATGCTCAGTTTCATTTTTCATGATCTGATATCTTCTATTAGTCTGTTACTCATTCCCATAGGACTTATGTATAACTTTAGAGCTTTATAAATATCAAAAAATAAATCCTATAACCTACCAATGCTATTGCATATGGATAAAGTTCATTCCTTTTCCCTGTTTTATAACATGCTGGAATTTCCCAAAGTTCAATTACACCATTTTCTTGAAGGAATTTTTTTTTTTTTTTAGTTTCCAACATAATTTTTTCTCTCAAATATTAAGCCTCTTATCATGTGGGAACCAGTATAAACACAATGTGCAATGTCTATTCTGGTGCAGATTTGTCTAATTAAAACAACCAAATCATCACTAGGTAGTATAGCCATCTCTTGGCCTCCCAGGCCCATGACAGTTGTCCTTAGCAAGCGCTCTCTCTCTCTCTCTCTCTCTCACCAATCAGAATAGTTTACCATCAGTCTTACAGGATTTTCAAACCCATTTATCCTTCACTGGTTCCACTTACATAAGTTAAGAGCATCCAATTTCTTACAAAATACGTTATCTTGGTAGCAAATACTTCAAACTATTATGGCAGGGAAAAAAAACTAGACAATAAACACATTTTTGTGATAAGGTCTTGCTTTGTAGTTCAGACTGGTCTTGAACTTGCAGGGATTGACCTGCCTCAGCTTCCTGAGTTCTAGGATTACAGATGTGCACTACCATAGTAGATTATTAACGTAGTTGTAAAAAAGTTTTCCTGAGCATTATGGATAAGAGTATAGGACTTAGGAATGTAACTTCTAATGACAACTTTACACTGCTACTTAAGCAAATGTATTTCTGAACTTTAAGCACACTGGCACAGGTAAAATTCCTCTACACTTCAGGGATGCTAAGGAGTAAAACAATCTTAAAACATAGCCTTGCACATGAACTGCAGCTCAGTTCATAGGTCTGGGCTCAATCCTTAGCCACTAAAACCAAATCCCTCTTCTAAATCTACAACCCTAAACTCGAGGACAGTTGATTGAGGTGCCGCCTTACCATCAGCTTTCACCATCCCATGGTATTTCTCTGGTTTCCTCTGCTCGGGCCCTCAAATTAATTCTGGACCTTGCAAATACCACAAGTATGTCTTACAGAGGGTAAGCAATGCTGCATAGGCCAAAAAAACACAGTCTCAACATTGAACGAACAGTCCGTATACACCTTAAGTCTTTGTGCAGTATTTATTAATGTCTTTGGGTAGCAGCCTCCACTTTCAGATACTGCTGCCAGGACACCCTGTTGTGCTGTGGGGACCAGCTGGGGCATGGCAGGCAGCTCTGGTTTCCCGCTCTTTTGTTCTGAGATGAGAGTAGTGGGCAGGATCTCATCTTTGGGTTCCACAATGCTTACATGGTCAGGCAGTGGCTTCTTGGGGCCAAACTTACACTTGGACCCCAGAGCAGCATGATCTTTACTTTGATACCCAGAACACCCTGACTGAGCTGCACATGGCATATGGCAGTGTCAACCTAGTAGTTGACAGGGTCCCTGATTGAGCTTTTTTGTCTCAATCTGAGGTGGCTAGAAAAAGATACAAGTGGCACAGAGAAAAAGAGGGGAGAGAGTTAAGATATGGGCACGGAGAGAACCAATGCGCTACACAGGTGTACTGATTCTCTGAAGACAAAGGTGAGGTGTGAGCTTAAATGTACTCTAATGGAGAAGGGCACAGGGCTGCTGATGTGGGCTGTTCAACAAGATATGGCTGAAGGAGGTAGGAGCATTTGTGGCATGCAGGGGGTTTGGCAAAGGCAGCTGGGAAGAAGCTGCAGGGGTTTCTGGGAAGAAGGAGCTAGACACCATTATGGTTCAACATTTGGTCTGTCACCATGATGGCTGGGCAAGTCTCAGGCAGGAGACCTATCAGTCCCCACTGCAGATCATCAGGCCATCCACAAACTTCATGGACTTAGCCTTCTGTCCTCGGCACCTCCCAGACACCATGACCTAACAGCCTTTGGCTAGGCTTTCCATGATGAAGCACAGCACACTATAGCAGACCCTCCACACAGCAATCCTCCTAGGAGTTTGTAATGCACAGATTCTGCCTA
Source organism: Cuniculus paca (assembly GCA_004365215.1). Classification (NCBI taxonomy): domain Eukaryota; kingdom Metazoa; phylum Chordata; class Mammalia; order Rodentia; family Cuniculidae; genus Cuniculus; species Cuniculus paca. Next base: position 26,922 of record RJWT010002603.1, on the reverse strand, counting down.
AGTGATGGCACACAGACCTCTTGCTGCCACTTTTTCATCATAAAGCTCTAAACTGCCCTCAGGGAAGCCAAACCTCTTCTGAACTACAGCAGTCAATTCTCAGATCCTCCAGCCCTTCTCACCAGAAACATTTTATGTCCTGGTGGCTAAAATAATAATTTCAATCCTGATTGGTGTAACTCGGACTTCAACTCCAGAGCAGCCATCTTCAGCCAGCTCTCCAGTAAGAAATAATTCAGTCTAGCTTTAAAGATGCCATCAGCGACAAGCTTCCTCTTCTTGGAAATCTACACCACCATCTTGCTGCCATGTGCCCCTAAAAAGAAAGAGGGAAATGTGTTTTGTAGTCAGGGAATCATTGTCATTTGCTTTCATTGTTATAAAACATATATACTGTACATTCATGTGCAGGTCTCCAAGAAAACTGGTTAAGATTTTCTTTAGTTAATACACACAAGCAGAGACACACACTCATGTACACAAAGATAAGTGGAATAGAAGTGTCATATGGTATATGTTATTTCTAAATGTGAATCAATTATACATCTATGAGAAATATAAAAGTGTATCTACATTTCCATATTTTTGCTAATATTCAACACAGTCAAGAGTCTTGATTTGTGTGTGTGTTTTTGTTGTTGTTGTTGTTTTTGTACTGGGCATCAAATTCAGGACCTGGTGTTTGTGCCACTGAGCTATATCCCCAGCTTTGTGTATGTGTTTTAACCAATATGGCAGTACAAATGCTACCTTATGACGCTAAATCTCATTTCCTTATCATTAATGCAATTATGAAGAATTTTTCCTGGATTTACTGAAATATGCTTTCTTTTCAAAATATTTTCTCATATTTTTCTTACATTCAGAGTTCAATCATACATTTTATATATAGGTTTGAGGGAATATTTTCTTTCATTCAACACAATATTACTTTTGAAATTCACTCATTTTATGAATAAGAGTAATTGATTCCTTTACATTATTGAGTAGCATTCAAATGTACACAAGTAAAGCAATATGTTAGTCCACTTAACTATTAACAGTTTTGGGCTATCATGAATAAAGCTACTATAAATATTTTTATAAACAGCCTTTACTAAAATACAGTTTTTCTCAAAACAGTTAACCATCAATTAAAGACTTTTGTTATTTTTAAAACATCATTTATGTTTACATATTTTCCATTTCTGGTATGTGCTATTTCTCAACATTTCCATCTGTTATGAAAACTCCTTCTGTCTAAAGAAATTTCTCCAATCAGTCTTTGTCTGAATAGCTCTACATTTTTTATTCATTTGTAGATATTGTCAGTGGGAATAGAATATTATGTTGATAGCATAATATTAATGGAATGGAATATTAAGTTGATAATAACACTGAAATGATAGAATCTCATTGCCTTTTGCTTCTCATGTTCATGATGAGATGGTCCTCAGCACTTAGTCTGTGTTTTTCAGAGAATGGCAATTTTCACTGGATAAGATTACATAGCAAAAAGTTTAGGCTTTTATATTATTCAATATCTTACTACCTTATTTTCTGAGTTGTTATTATTATGTCTTCATTAGAAAAGCTTTCATTCTTGTGTAAAGTCTAATCTACTTTTTATGCCTCAGGTCTTAGTTATTTTCTGTGTTGCTGAGACAAAATACTTGACACCTACAAGTTAACAGAGGAAAATTTATTTTGGATCACTTTTTGTAGAGCTTTAAATCCATAGTCAGCTGGCTGCAAGGCAAAGAGGCATGGCAGAGGAGAAACAGTCCATGGTAGAAAAGGGAGGAAGCAGCAAGCAGATGTGAAATAAGCCTCTGTTTCCCTCTTATCTCATCCAGGCCAAAAGCCACCCACTCCCAGGTAGTCCTCCCATTATGTGCACCCAGAACTTCGCTAACTCTAATCAATAGACTAATTTAGTAAGACATATCCTATGTCCAGGGAGCTCCAAAACGTTCCACTTATGAGCATACGAATTTTTTCAGGAAAATCTAGATATGAGCCATAACACCCCCTCAGTGGAATTTTGATTCCAGAGTATTTTTTTTCTTATTCAAAAACTCCAGTTTGATTTTTAAATTCTATTTTCTCTTTATTTTGTTCATGCATGTAAATTCTCAAGATAGTTATAAATGGCCAAGGATATAGCTTAGCAGCATGAGATCCTGTCAAGCATGAAATCCTAAGTTTGATTCCTGGTACTGAAAACAAAGAAACAAACAAATGATTAGTTATAAAATTTGTTTTATGAACAGCTTTATTAAATTTATATACATTAACTTTATATACTTTATTGGATAATTTAAATACCATAAAAATCATTTGCTTTGTGTATAATTCAATGACTATCATCTATTTTTCATTTTTATTCAACTATGATCACACTCAAGGTTTGCATCACCCCAAAGAGATGACTAATTTTCTTTTGTAGTCAAACCTCTCTTCCATCCCAGGAAAACGTTTACCTATTTTCTGTCCTTACAAATTTTTCTTACCAGAATATTTTCTCTAAATGAGTCATATAATTGGTTTTTTGTTTATCACAGTGGTTCTCAACTACAGTAATTTTTACTCAGAATATTTTGCACTACCTACAGAAATTTCAAAGTATCACAACTAGGATAGATAGTATCACCATCTGATAAGTGTCAGATATCACTGCACATCTTGAAAAGCAAAAGATAACCCCCACAATAAAAAATGACCTAACCTCTAAAATTGATGCAACTGATATTCAGAGAATCCGGCCTATGTAATATTCAGTTGGTTATCACTGTCATGAACATTTGTCTGCAATATTTTTTATAGACATGTAGTGTCATTTCTCTTTGGTAAATACCTAGGAATAGTGCTGTAATATAAATCCTCTGAAGGATCATGTATTGAATGTTTCATCACCAGCCTGTGGCCCTTCTAGAACCTGGTCAAACCTTTAGGAAATGATGTCTAGTGGAAGAAAGTTGGATCTTTGAGGTCATGCTGTTAGAGGGAGTATTAGAGACCTATACTCTAAGGATCATAAATATATACTCGAAGGATCAGAGAAAAAAATCTCTTCTTATTATCTCTGATATTTTTTCCAAAGTGATACAAAACAGACTAAGAGAAGTAGAACTGATGGATTTTATAATTACATAGTTTAATTATTATTAGCCATTGATGTGTATTTGAGTATTCACTGATGTCCTTGACTGAATTTTTAAATAGTTCAGATGTCTCATTATTACTGTCTTAAAGTGTCTTCATGTACTCTAGATACAAATTATTTATCAGAAATATGATTCAGAAATATTTCTTCATACTCTATGACTCGTCTTTTGATTTTCCTAATGATATATTTAGTTATATACACATACGCACATATTTCAAGAGTGCTAAATATACTAATACTGAAAATTATGATAATATATGAAAGAAATGTGTAGTATCAAGAATGCTTCAATGTAGTTTTCAAAATAAATTTTAAGTATCTGATTTACTCTCTTTTGTGTTTTAAATGAGCTTCCAGTTAAAGTATTAGTTGCATAATATAGATATCCCCCAAAGTCTCATGTGTTCATGTGTGCAGCTTTTGGGAGATGACTGAATCATGGGCATGTGATGCTCATCAATGCATTAGTCAACTAAAAGTTTATAACCGAATGTGATATTGGGAAGTGAAGCCTGGCTGGAGGAAGTGGGTCACCATATTTCCCTTCCGCTCTTGATCTCTCTACTTTTGGCTGATGTGCCATAAACTGCCTCTTCTGTGCCAGGCTTCTCTGCCAAGCTACCATACCTGGAGTCCAGTTGAGACTATGGACTGAAACCTCTAAAAACAATTAGCCAAAATAAACCTCTCCTCCTTAAATGGTGAATATCACATATTATGCCTCAGCAAGACAGTATTTACAAAGGAATCGCCTTCCTTCCTTTCCCCTTAAAGAGCTCCATGGAGAATGAACTTGTGATCACCATTGCTTGAATTGCTTCTTTTGTAAAGTTATTGCCAGAAGTGTAAAGGAACTCTCCACTAATAATTAAAACCAACCATCTCATGTACTATGTTCTAAATATAGAAATTTCCTGTCTTGAAAACTAGCTTTATAGTCTTCTCACAAGGCTCTCTTCTCTAGAGTAAACACTACATTTTCTTTATTGTTACCACAGTGCTCATGGTTTTCACTCCTCAGGAGTTGAGCCTCATTAAAATATTCTTCTCTTTCTCCACATACCTCTCAAAATGAATAAATATCTCCAATAAAGAAGAAAAATATTGGAATTTTTAAAACATAGACATCATTAAACTTTTAACAATAATTGAGAGATAAAGTTAAATAATTGCATATGTGTCTAAATGTATATCCACTTAATTTATGAACTCTTTCCTAAATTTTATCCTACTGATATTCACATGTGTATGCTAAGTCATTTGCTATCAGGCTGAAAAATTATTCCTTAATTAGTGTATACATACCCACCCTAAATAAATAAACTTCAGTGATACAATCTTCAAAAGGTTTCTGGAAAGTTTCTCTCCAATACAAAGATAGAAGAGATGTAAGGAAGAGCCAAATAAAAATTTTAAAAATAAAGAATGTAATGACTGAAATTAAAACCTCACTGCATGAGCTCAACAGCATAATTTAAGAAAGAGAAGAAATAATTACTAGCTATGACTATGAAACAATAAAAATTACTCAATCTAAACAGCACAAAGCAATTAGGCAAGAAGAAAACAATGACAGAACAGAACTGAAGGGATTTAGGATACTATAATAAGAAGAATTAACACTAAAAGACAAAGAGATAAATTCAAACATTTAATGAATCACAAAGAGAATAGTTACAAGAACTTATACCATCACAAATAAAAATTGCTCTGAAAAAATGTTGAAAATCACGGCAAAAAACAAAACTATGGAGGGATACATTTTAATGATCACATATTTTTTATCAGGAAGAATGGACAGCAGAAAGATTTTCAAAATAACTCTCCAGTATTGAAAGAAACAGAACTATTCATTCAAGCTCCTGTTTTCATAAAAGTGTTCTTTAGAAATTGAGGGGAAAAGGCATTCTCAGATCAAGGAAATATAAAAAGGTTTGCTACCAGCAGAACCACATAAAAAGAATGAGCAAAGGAATGTTAAAAGGAGTAACTACAGAAGATCAGTGTGGTAGACTGAATAATGGCCTTCTAAAGATGGTTGCATTCTAACCTGAAAATTTTCTTAATACAAAATTTGGGTGGTAATAGAAATTTTCATATTCAAGTTATAGGATATTAAATGGGAAAATTATCCTGAAATATTCTCATGTACCTAAAGTAATCAATATAAATCCAGTATAATCATGAGTCCTTATAAATTAAATCAGCAGGATCAGATTCATCAAAAGGAGATGAGGTAATGGAAGCAACAAGTTGGGGTGATGCAAGAAACTGATTATCAATCAAGTAGTGAGGATAACTTCTGTTACCCCAAAAACAAAAATGACTGACATAACACATACAGAGTAAAACAATGGCAAATTTAAACTATAATTAATGGCAAATTAACAAAAAGTAAATTAAATGTAAATTATCTAAATGGTCCAATAAAAGGCAGAGACATGGAAAATGATCTAAAAATATGACCCAAATTATGATGTCTAGAAGAAACAAATATAAATAAAAAAGTACGCTAAATGTTAAAGTATAGAAAAGTTGTACCTTGAAAAAACATTCAAATATAGAGGAGGTCATATTAGATACCAGATAAACAATACTGCAGACTGAAGAAATATTCTAGACAGTGGGGTAATATTCCTTGTGTCTTAAATTTATAGTTCTCTTAAAGTATAATTTTAAAATTATAATTTTGTTTGTCTAGCTTTTAACTAACTATGTTCTATTTTACTTCCCAGCCAAACAATTACACAGCAAATACTTGTGCACCTACCAAAACTTAAATAGAAATGTTTATACCAACTAGATTTATTATATCTTTTAGCCAAAAACTAAGAACATCAGAGGACATTAATAGATGAAGAATTATTTAATAAATGTAATCATATCTTAAAATATTATTCAACAATAAAAATAAATGAAATATTATTACCCTCAATAATTTAGATGAATCTCAGTGGCATTAATTAGTTGGAAAAAGTCAGTCTCCGAAGAGTACATACTGTATGATTCTATATTTGTAATATTGTGAAATAACAAAATTTTAGAAATTTTAAATATTTGCCAAGAGTTAAGTAGAAAGTTCAGTGAGGAAAAACTTATGGTGATTTTAAAAAGTCAACATAGAAATTATTATGCTAATGAAAATATCTTTTATATGCCAATATCTTGATGGCAATATTATACTATTATTTTCAAGGTGTTATTCTGGGATAAACAGAAAAGATTGTATGGGATTTCTCTATATTTTGCTTTATATCTGCATACAGTGATTCCAGAGTTATTTCAAGAAATTTTTCTAAAGGAAAAAAGAACTTCTAGATAACAACATTCAAATAGAAGCGGGGCATTATTTACGTAGGTCAGTATCTCACAGTCTGTAACTTTACATGGTCAAAAGCTATCAAAGAACATGAGGCCAGGAAAGACTGAGTCATGGGTAAATTAAATAGGAGCACGAAGTTCTAGGATAGCATTGTATAGCAGAGTGAACAGATTACAGGAATGTGCAGTGCGTTTCCAAAAGCTAGAAGAAAAAAAACCAAAAGTTTTTTTCCATAAATAAATGATAAATATTTGAGGACATAGATATGTTTAACCACATTTGAACATTATGTATATATACATGCATTGAAATATTACATGCCACCCAATTAATACATACAATTTGTATGTTATTATATGTCAGTTAAAAAAAGAGTAACTTTAGAATTGTGACCCATAGTAAGGTATAGAAATAAAAAAAGAGGAGTGGTAAAAGCCTGAAGAAAAAAATATTAGACTTATACATGTATTTCATAACCACTAAATTATTTAATAAAGTTTTAAAAAGTATATATAGGTTTGTGATTATAATAAAATACTTCAATATGTTAATTTGTTTAATAAGATTATTAGCATAAATACACAGAGATTTATTTTATTAAATTCACAAATGTTCAACTAGTTGTCAAATGTTTAGGACAATGTCATTTAATAGGTTTACATTTTCCTAAAACCCCAGCTATACACAACTGCTGTTAATGTCTTGTATTTTTCTTTTTTTAATAAAAAATTTCACCCTTGTATATGTTTTAAAATGTTTTTATAATTACATTGTGTATGCAGGTTTTCCAAGTTTTAATATATCACATGTATCTCCTACAGTATTGTCACATCTCTAGCAAGCAACATTAAAAGTAATTTTTGTCAAAATAAAAAAAAAGATTTATGTCATTAACCACTGAGCTTTAAACAACAGTTTGATAGTAAATATCATTTTCTATACTCCTCAGGCCTTGTAGATTACAGAATTCTACTAATACCAAGAAATTTCAAATTTTATACCAGGATTTAAAGGAATGCAGTTTTTGTATCTTAGGTCACTTTGTGTGGGTTTGTTGGCTGGTTTTCATTTTCCAACTTCCATAAATTATGGGTAAGTATATTTTCTCCATATTGCTCAGGAAATTTCATAGAGTACTTGAGGTAACACAAAAGCTTTCTACTACTTGATTGCAATATGTGAGAAGATATGATCAGTTTTTTTGAAGAAAACAGAGGACATTGGGGTAGCCATTGTTGATTTCTTATTGTCTGGTTTGAAGGCCTGTAATGCTTTCACTCTTTTGTTTTAGCTGGTTTTACATTATTTTGTTTTGCTTGGGTTTATTCTGTGTGAATACATGAGTGGCCATTTGGAGGAAAACAGGAGGCACTAGGGTAACCATTGTTAATTTCCTGTCATTATGTTTTGAAGACCTGTATTGCTTGCATTGTTCTGTTCTGATCTGCTTTGTTGTGTTTTACTCTGTTTTATTTTGTTTTGTTTTTGTTCTCTTTAAAATAAAAAAAAAGACTGAAAAATCTCCTTTCCCTGAATGACAGAAATAATGCACTACCAAGTACTACTATTTCAAACATCTCAGTAACAATAAGTAGAAGCCATCAGCACAGCTCTCTGACCCTGTCTTGAAGCATCAGATTCACTGAGCCCAGATGCATCTGTCTCTAAGCAAGGCTAGCCTCTATGTAATATCCTTATAAGCAACATTCCTTGTACAAAAAAGAAAAATTTTATGTGACATCTTTCCATTTTATCCTCAGTTACTAGTTTTGATTCCCTTTTCTGTGTTACTATGCTCCATAGTTATCAATTTCACATGGGTTTATCATAAGCAATTCTTGATAACCACAACAATCCTGATGAAAACATTCCATTAGAAGTAGTATCCTATTGGAAATACTAGCTTCTTTGCCAAAAAACTTGCAGTTACAAGATTTATGAAGATATTTGATTATTTTGTTTTTCCTAAGAGTGCCTCCTTCCAAAGAGAATTTTTGTAAACCTGCAGTTTAATAATTTATGGTCCAATCTCTAAAAATAATACAACCCCAAAACTTACCTCCACCCAAAATAACTATTCTTTGTGCTCTTTTGTCTTTCTACACCACTTATTTCATACTAACTCACTCCCTAAAGCCACAAGACAACACTAGTTAAAAGTTTAACTTCTTACTAACTGGTATACACTCCACTATCTATAAGACTCTGACTCTCAGGATTCTAATTTTCTTAATTTCAAACTGACAAGGTAGTGCAAGATGATTTCTAAAGAGGCCTTCATTTATTTTACACACTTAACACATTTCAATTTCTTTTTATAGCAAGCAAAATCTGTGATTCTGGGTCAGTTTCCAAAGTTTACCTCCCAATCAAATCCTCAACAGGTTGCTCCTAATTTATAAGCAGCAAATTTAAAATGCACTCATCTTTCCTGAACCTTATTTCCTTTTTGTGATTTAGCAGATAGTCTGCTTTCATGTCCTAGATTGCAGAAACTGATCAAGTAGTCATACAGATTTTCCATGCCATTGTCAGGTTATCATGTTACTTTCTTTGAATAATGCAATTTATTTCTTTGTCATTTGGCTGATTCATGATGTGACATAATTAATAAGTGGAACAAACTATTCAAAACTTCAGATTTTAGATTTGACAACTGATTTATAGTATATCACAGCATTCCTTTAGTTTATAAGTACTCTCATCTATATATTCTTAAAATCACATAAATTAGAAAAAAATGAATAATCATCATCTTAAGAATTCCCCTACTTGTTCATAAAAAGAATACATGTTGTGATTATATGTGGCTGTTGTAATGATGTCTGTTAATTTTAACATTTCACTAGTCTTCATGTTCATTGCAATTTTTACATTTCACTCTTGGTAGTAGTCAAGTAAGTTTAGTCTCAGACTAAAAATGTACTTTAAAAATGTGTCAGATATGACTCTTCAGGTGACATTTCTAATTACTTTCAGAATAGGCTGATGAATCTATCTCAGATATATTTTTTAAAACATACTTTGTTTGGACCACTTATAAATAACAGTAACAGATGGAGCAGGCTGCTAGGTAGTGATTAGGAAAATAAAAGAATGAGAAAGAAAAAATCCATAAAAAATTTCGGTTTGGCAGGTACATGTGCTTTAACTAGCTCAAATATAATTAATCCACTTGAAGTTCTTATGTTTCACTTCATGGCTCCACTAACTTTTCTTTTGTTCAAGTCAGAAACTCAACCTTTCTTGTTTCATACCCTGGATACAACCTATTTAGGAACAGTCAGTGTATTTACTCTATAGTCAAGATTCCTTCTCCACATCTTCACCACGGCTACCATCTCAGTCACCTTACTACTCACCTGAATTGCTATTAAGGGCTTTTTAATACCCATTCTCCTGCCTTGCCTTGCTCTGCCCCAGAGTGTACTTTTAAACATATAAAATGAAGATCATTTTAACACATAAAATATTATTCTCTATCAATCATCTCCCTTTAATTCAAGTCATCCTGTCTCAAAGGAGGCCTTGCATCACCAATTCATTTGACTTCTGCTAAATGTTCTCAATCTTGTTCTCTCCACTCCTCAGACATCAACCTCTTCATTCCTTTGTAAGTACAGAAAGTCACTCTCATCCTGGGCCATGATCTCCTACTCTCCTTTCCAGGTCTTGTAAATCCTACCTTTACAAAATGGTCCACCTTGAATATTATTTTTAAAATGATACAGTTTGTTACAACCCCTAGTACAGAATCAATAATCTTCTTGATATTGCTCTAGTTTTTCCTTTTTTTTTTTAACGGGTATAACCATCTTTCATCATACAATAAGATTTATTCATATTTATATTTACTACTTATTATCTAGCTCCCTCAATTAAGATATAAATTTAAAATAGCATGGTAATGGCAAAAAAAAAGAAAAACAGATTTACAGATCAGTGGAACAGAATAGAAGATGCAGAAAAATTCCAGGGACACTCAGCCACATTATATTTGACAAGAGGGCAAAATCCTTTCACAGGGGGAAATATATCCAGTCTCTTTAACAAATGACACTGGGAAAATTTGCTGTCCATGTATCAAAGATTGACTATAAACCCGTATCTCTCACAATGTGCTAAACTGAAAAAAAAAAAAAAAACCAAAATCTAAACTTTACAACAGAAACTATCAGAAACATAGGCAAACTCTATGTTTTCCTGTGTTTGGCAACATAGGTGTAGGCAAAGATTTTTGAACAAAACCCTCTTTGAATAAAAGATAATATCAAGCATCAACAAATATGATCAAATCAAATTATAAAGCTTCTTCACACAAAGGAAATCACTAACAGAGTGAAGAGACAACCTATAGAATGGGAAAAAATTTCAACAGCTACACCTCAGACAAATCACCAATGTCTGGAATATAAAAAAACTAAAAAATTAGACCCTCCCACATTTAAAGGCCCAACTTTAAAAAATGGGCATCTGAGATGAACAAAGACTTCTGAGTTGCAGAAACACATTGGTCAAAAAATAAATGAAAAAAAACTAATTAAACAAATAAATGTTCAACATTGCCAGCCATTTGAGAACTACAAATTAAAGCAACACTAAGAATCCATCCTACTCTAGAAAGAATGACTATCACAAAGAAATCAAACAATAATAAATGTTGACAAGACCGTGGGAGAACAGTAACACTTCATCACTATTGGTTGTAGTGTAACTTGACAATCACCATGGAAATCAGTAAAGATTCCTCAAAAAACAATAAGAGAAATTATGTTAAACCCAACTATTTCCCTTCTAGGTAACTTTACAAAAGAATTAAAATCATACCACAATTATGTATGCATACTCATGTTTATCGCAACACAATTCACAACAGCTAAATCTTGGTGCGCCTTGGTACATCAACGGATGAATGGATAAAGAAAACATGGTATTTATACAAGGACAAACTTGAATAATTTGTAAAAAAAATGGACCCACTTTGAGACTATAATGTTAAGTGAAGCAAATCTGTCACACAATGTTTAATATCACATTGTTTCTCTTACATGAGATTATAAGAGATTACAACACAATGCTGAAACAAAGTGAGTATACATACTGGGATCTATGTTGCATGGTGCAGGTCCATAGTTCTTTCTTATTTTCCAGACTAGTTTTTCAGAGAAATGGCTGAGTCAGGTTGAGAAATGACGATATTCACTGTAGGGAATAAGTCCATGTACATAACACATCTCAATTCTTTCTTTACCTTTCTCCCATCCCCTTTTATTTTGTCAACATCAGATTATTTATTTATTTTATGTCCTTATGATTATCAAATATACAGATTAACAACTAGAATAGTAGGCCAAAAACATAAAACACATAAGACATGGCTGGGGGTGTGATTTTAGTGCCATCCAGAGAAATGGCTGGGTCAGGTTGAGAAAGAGGTATACAGAGGATTTTCTGCAAGAAGAATAAAACAACAATGCTATATGAATTAGAGTTATCCAGAGAAATATAATCAATAGAATACATATCAGGAGATTAGGCTGATTTACATGTTTAGAAGGTGAAAGCCACATAATATGTATCTGCAGGCCAGAAAACCAGGAAAACTAGCAACTTCTCAGGTACAAAAATCTGTAAGTCTCAAAGCAAGACATAGGCCAATGACATACAAGAATTCTGAGGTCCGTCTCAGAATGTGTACTGATGCCATTCTACACTGATGCAATTCTGCACACTGAAGCAAACATGCATTCAAAAGCTGAAGAATTTGAAGTCTGGCAGCACTAACAAAAACTATACCTGCTTAAGAAGGGTGAAGTGCACATGCACAGAAGCTTCTGCCTTCTTCTGTTCTTTTGTTCCACCTGGGCCACTGGTTTATTGAATGGTATACTCCCCATTCACAGTGTGACTCGTTAATGTACATGTCAGTCTTCTTTGCAAACACCCTCACAGAAATATCCAGAAGTATACTTTGCTAATTTTCTAGACATTCCCTTATCTGGTCAAGTTGACAACCAAAGTTAACCATTACCACTGCTCTGAAAGAAGTCACTAAATTCATTGGTATTTTCTTATTATAACTACTTAAAACATTCAAGATATTTTGGGAATCACACTTTCCTTTTAGACTCAACTCTGGTTTTAAACATTGTTCTTGTTCTCCCTTTGTCTCTCTGTCTCTGTATGTCTCTCTCTCTGTCTCTCTCTGTGTCTCTCTCTCTTTCTCTCTCTCTCTCCCCCTCAAAAACACACACTAACACACACACCCATGTGCCACTTGCATTTTTCATTTTCTGTATTCCCTGCCTTTTCTTTTAAACAGTTCCCTTTATATTGTCCCTGAATTATATCAGTGAGACTCATGGCTACTACTATACACTCAATGACTAATTGACACTTGAACATGTTGTTTTCACATAGCTCACTCTTTTCTTTCTTATGTGTTTATTTATTTACTTAGCAGCACCAGGGATCAAACTCACAACCTCACACTTGCCAGGCAGGCGCTTAGGCTGCTGAGCTAAATCCCAAGCCCTCTCTTTTCTAATTTAAATGTACCATTTTCATCCAAAAATACATTGTCCCTGCCACTTTGTTGCTTTATGCATTTCTGTGCTTTCACTTCTGAATGACACACACATACACACACACGCAGAAAAAAAAGTGAAAAAGAGCACAAACGGTACAACTGATAAAGCAAAATTATCTCTACACTGAAAGGCATGTTATCTAAAGAGTCAAAGGAAAAAGGAAATGAAAAGGAATGGAAACTCTTACAAGATTAACTAGACAGCACCAAAACAGCAAACGCTGAAGATAAAACTTCAGGAAGAAGAGAAAGGCAAGGGGATAAAGGTTTGTTTAAAGAAATAATATCAGCAAATGTCTCAACTTCAGAAAGAGAAAAAAATATGAATATAGATGAAGATAAAAGACCTCCAATCAGATTCAGTCCAATCAAGATCACATCAAGACACATTATAATTAAATTATCAAAAATAAGTGACAACTATACAATCATGAAAACAGTGAGAGAAATTTAGAAAGTAGCATATAAGATAATTCCAATAAACCTAGTAGAGAATTTATTGGCATAGAACAACCAAGGAGAGAGTAAGATGATATATGCATAGTGCTGAAGGAAAAATATCCAATAAGAACCTATATCTAGAAAAATCATCCTTCGGAAATGTAGAAAAGATTATTTTTTTCCAAACACACAAATGCAACCCAAAGTTTCAAAAACATTTCTTCAGGTTGAAAGAAATACACTAATTAGTAACACAAAAACATATAAAAGTATAAAACTCACTAAAAAATTAAGTGAAAGTGAAATTAAGAATAAATGAAGTGGTAACATATATCCATTATATATCTTGTATAAAAGTTAAAAGATAGAAACTTAATAACAGCTAAAATAATTTATTGGGTGATACACAGTTAGGTTAGAAGTTTAAAATGTGAGAAGAGGGTTGGAGTAAAAATGTATCATGTTTTCGTACAGTCAAAAGTTACTATGTTATTGAATTGACTAGTCAAGATATACTGTAAGGAATTTTTTGCAAATCTTATTAAACACAAGGAAAAAGCCTACAGTAGAAACACAAAAAGACAATAAAATAAAAGACTTTGACTAAAGAAAATTAATCAAAAATGAGAAAGCAAAAGATAAAAAAATGGAATAAAGGACCGATAAAATAATCAGAAAATCTTTAACAGAGTGTCAGTAAGTTCACATCTAACAAACATTTCTTTGAATGTAAGTAGACCAAATTTTAATCAGAAGACATACATAGTACAATGAATGTATTTTTTAAAGAAAGTAAAAGTTCCAATTATATATGACCTTTTAAAAATCTCATTTCCATTATAAGGACACACACAAACCAAAAGTGAAAGAATAACAAAAGATATTTGATATAAATGAAAACTAGAACAAAAAGAGCAGCTATATTATATCAGATAAAAATATGATAAAATGTATAACATGAGACAATGAAGGTATTTATATATTGATAAAAGGGTCAATTCATCAAGAAGATACAATGATTGTAAATATATATGTACTACATTTCATGAAATGCATATTTGCAACTTTTAGATCTGAATATGAGTGTATTTTATCTAAATATGTAAAGCAAATATTTATAGATCTGAAAAGAGAAACAATACAATACAATAAAGTAGGCAAATTCAACACCCCATTTTCAGTAATAGATCAAAAAATTTAAAAAGCCAGCATTGGAAAAAAGCTACACATTAGACAAAATAGACCTACTAGACATATATACAATAAAATATTCTAACAACAGAAAACATTCTTCTTAAGCACACATAAAATGTTCTTAAAGATATATCACATACTTTGACAAGAAAGAAGTCTTAACAACTTTGAGTTCTAAATCATTTCACATGCCTTTTCCATTTACAAGGCTAGAAATAAAAACAGAAATAACTGAAATGTAGAATATAGAGTAACAGCTAGCATTCCTAATAGGAAGAATTTCAAAACATTCACAAATATGTGAAAATCAAACAAGCTCTTAAAAAATGAGTGGATAAAATATGAAAAAGGAAACTTGACAACATCTCAACATGAATTTAAATGACAATGGAATATACACATTGTCATCTTATGAGATGCCACACAAGCAGTTAGAAGGATTTTATAACAATAAATGCCATTATCACCAAATAGAAAGCATTTCAAACAAGCATACTTCATACTCCAAGAAACTAGAAAGTCAAGGGTGAAGTAGTCCTAAAGTGAGTAGAAGGCAGAAAAAAATAATGTTCAGAGCAGAAATAAATAAACTAGAAACACAATAGATAAGATGAGTGAAACTTGAAGCTGGTATTTTGAAAAGATAACAAAACCTTTAACTAGATTACCTAGAAAATGTAAAAAAGAAAATAATCAAAAATGAAAGAATAGCCATCATAACTGACATCACAGATCTACAAAGAGTCATAAAATACTATTACAAGCAATTGTATATGAAAAATTTTAATAACCTTGAAGAAATGGTTAAATTATTCAACTTATGTTAACTACAAGATGGAATTGTGATGATACAGGAAAACCGAGATCAATACTGATTAAAAAGATTGAATCAGTAAAATACAGACTAGATAGTTTTATTACTGCATTCTACCATTTATAAAACACAAATATTTTTCAAATTCTTCCTAAAAATTAAAGAAATACTTCCAAAGTTATCTCATAAGATCGTATTTCCAGGATTTAAGCCAAACTAAATACTACAAGATATTACAAGTAAAGAAAACTCTAGACAAACACTCTTGATGAACACAGACAAAAAACTTTACAAAAAAATTCTGCCAAACAAAATTAAATAACATATTAAATAAATAATTCACTATGATAAAATAAGATTTAACCTAGGATAAAACAATGGAAATATATATGCAAATTTAAAAACTTGTTACATCATATTAACTGAATGGAGTACAAAGCCTTTATGCATATATCAAAAAATGAACAAAAAGAATATGACAAAGTTTAACATCTTTTCAGGATAAAAAGTCTGAACTTTGATTAGGGTTTTGATTAGGTATTGAAAAATGGTATCTCAACAAAATTGACCATAGGCCATATATCACAATCCCAGATATCATACTCAGTGTTGAAAATCTGAAAGTTTTTCCTCAAAGACCATGAATGAGGCAAGAATACTGGAAAAAAGGAACAGAAATGAAGTAAAATGGAAACAAAGCTTTTGTAAATAAGGTTAGGAAGAGAGGTTAAAGAGAGTGTAGTGGACGGGAAAAGAAGAAGCATCAAGATATTCCATGTACAGGTACAAATTCCTTATGATGAATGTGATCATTATGTATAGTTAAAATGTACCAATAACATAATTAATAAAAAGGATACCTGCTTGACATTTCTATTCAAGATAGTACTAAAAGCATTACCCAGAGCAATTAGGCAAGAAAAAGAAAAAAAAGGCATACAAGTCAGAAAGCACAAATAAAATTATCCCTATTTATAAACAACATGAATTTATATGTAGAAAACCCTAAAAACTTCACTAAAAACCTTTTAGAGCAAATACAGTGAAGCATTTTTATAGCAATTTTAATTAAATAATGCAAAGGTATGTCTAGGTAAATATTTTATAAAAATCTCAAGCAAAATTTAAAAAGTAACCAATTTCAACTTTTCTGCAAATTTAACTGATAACCCTTTTAGTCAAATTCACCTTCCAATGATTCAATGAGAACAAGGACAAAGGATTTTGAAGTATTCTCCTCACTTAGAATGTGAAACCAAAAATACAAAAATCAGATTTTCTTTCCATTAGCAATAAATGGTCCAAAAATTCAATCAAGAAATTCAGTCAAGAAAACCACCTCATTTACAATAAGTAAAAAAATGATAATACTTAGGAATAAACCAGGGAGACGAAAGAGCTGTACATTGAACCCTAGGAAAGACCAATAAAAGAAATTGAAAAACACATGAATAAATTGGAAGGTGTCTATATTCACAGATTGCAACAATTAATATTTTTAAATGGCATAGTACTGGAACAAAAACAGAGACGTAGATCAAAGGAATAGAATTGAAGATGCAAAAACAACCTCAAGCACTTTCAGATTTCATGTTTTTGAAACTGTAAAAACATATGTTCGATCATTACTTAGTATAAGTAGCTAATTAATATTAGGCATAGTAACTATTTTAATTCTCTGATTATTTGGTTAAGAAAATTTGCTTTATTTTTCATAAAATGAGGAAAAGAAGTATTAAAAACATAAGCTGAACAAAAGATACACTCTTTAATAAGTGGTCCTGGGAAAACTGGTTATCTATATGCTGAAAAATGAAGCTAGACCATGTCTTTCACCTTATGTTAAACCAAGTAAAAATGGATCAGAAACAATCTGAATCTTCTGGACAATAAAATTGGTAAAATTCTTGAAGATGTAGGAAAGTACTGTCTAAACAGAACCCTATTGAACAAATTAATACCAAAAATCAACAGATGGGATTATATAAAGTCTAAAAACACTGCACAGTTAAGGAAACTACAAAAACAGAGAAGAGGTACCCTACAAAATAGGAAAAAATATTTTGCTAGCTACTCAGAGGACTAATATTTAGAACACATAAAGAGTTCAAAATATTAGATAGATCTCTTCAGATGAAAATCACTTCTAAAAATGGGCAGTTGATCAGACATACATAAGAAATCCAAAATATAACTAATTTGAGGGACAAAGTTAAAGATAGATGTTAGGAAATGAGGAGATAGTTGATAAAAGATCTGGAGGCAGGGGAATAGGGAATAAAATTGATCAAGGTACACTATATATATATATATATATATATTATATATATAAATTCAACAAGATAACTATGATTACTAAGAATTGGTAATAT
This sequence comes from Cuniculus paca, assembly GCA_004365215.1. NCBI lineage: Eukaryota > Metazoa > Chordata > Mammalia > Rodentia > Cuniculidae > Cuniculus > Cuniculus paca. The sequence continues at coordinate 9,042 of RJWT010002603.1, read as the reverse complement.
ATACTAAATATTTAAAGATGTCCATACTACTCAAAGTGATCTGAAGACTCAGTAAAATCCTTATCAAAATTCCAATGATTTTTTTTTTAGAAATAAAGAAAATACCCAAGTAAAATGACTATTCACAATTATAGTACTCTAAAAAAGGAGATTTAAGAGGATATCAGAAAATGAAAAGATGCCACCTTTTCATGGATAGGAAGAACTAACATTGTTAAAATGGCCATACTCAAAACTGTTATGAAGATTTAATGCAATATCCATCAAAATACAATTAGCATACCTCACAGATCTAGAGAAAAACATTACTAAAATTCATTTGGAAACAGAAGAAACCTGGAATAGCAAAGCCAATCCTGGGCAACAAAGGCAAGGCAGGAGGTATCACAGTCCATCTCTTGAAATTATACTTTAAAGCTACTATTATAAAATCAGCACGGTACTGGCAAAAAAGAAAAACACAAAAACCTGAGGATCAATGGAACACTTTAGAAAATTCAGACAAGACTACAAAGATACTCAACCACCTTATCTTAGACAAAGGGGCCAAACGTTAACTGGAAGAAAGCCTCATTAATAAATGGTGCTGAGAAAATGGATTTCCATATCTCAAATACTAAAATTAGACTCATATCTATCACATTGAACTAAATTAAAAAGATAAAAGTATTTATATATTAAAGCAAAAACTAAATCTACAGGAAGAAAAAGCAGGTAGAAATTTTGAAGACATAATTGCAGGCAGAGAGTTTATGAACAAAAACCAGACCGCACAGGAAGTCCTTCAAAGTATCAACAATGGGATTCTCACTTTATTAAAAAGTTTCTATATATCAAAAGAAATCAACAGAGTGAAAAGACAACCCACAGGGTGGGAAAATGTTTTAGCCAACTGTGCCTCAGACAAAAGACTTAGATCTAGAATGTATAAAGAAATGAAAATATCAGGCCCCCCAAATGCAAAGACCCAGTCCATACATGGGCATCTGAAATGAAGACACACTTCTCAGATGAAGAAATACAAGTGACAAGTAAATGTGTGAAAAAAAAGTTTAAAATTGGTCATTCAAGAGATGTAAATTTACACAACATTGAGATTCCATCTCACTCCAGAAAAAATGGCTATCATTAAGAAATCAACCAATAACCAATGCTGGAGGAGATGTGGGAAAAAGAACTCTTCTCCACTGTTGCTAGGGGTGTAGACTGGTACAACCACTGTGGAAATCAGTGTGGAGATTCCTTAAAAACTAGGATTGGAGGTACCATTTAATACAGGTATTCTCCTTCTGGGCATTTTTCCAGAAGAATTGAAAACATCAGACCACAGTGACATATGTGCACCCATATTTATGGCAGTACAATTTGTAATACCTAAATCTTGGGAATAACCCAAATGTTCATCAACTGAGGAATAGAAAAAAAAAGTTGTATTTTTATACAATGGAGTGTTACTAAACTATAAAAAAGGATAAACTTGAGGCTTTCATAGGTAAATGAACACAACTTAAGACCATAAGTGAAATAATTTAGATGCACATGTGTAAAACATGTGTTGTCTCCCTAATGTAAGCAACTCAAAGAGTTAATAATATCTAAAATATACAATAGATATTGTGAAAGGAAAGACACTGCTCAAAAGGAAAGAACTATTGGGATGAGGGAAAGGAGAAAAGAAGGAAAGGAAAAGAAGAGGGTAATTATAGTACTAATTTTCTTTAGTTCATTCAAAAGAATGGTTTGTGGTTAAATTATTTGATCAATATTACATGCCTATGTCTTGTAATCTGAGCAACTAGTCTGAAGATAACAATTTGTAACATATTAACCATCATTAGTTTCCTATTATCTTGTTTTGAAATTCTGTATCTTTTTTATTATTTTTTCTCTTTAAAATAAACTTTAAAAATAAAGCAAAATCATTATTTAGAGTGTTCTGAGATGTGAGGATGACTTTAGCCTTCACCCTTGAAGATACTTCAACAGTTTGACCCTCAGACATGACTCTGAAGGTTTCAGAGATTCAACAACATTCTCTACTTCATATAAGGTCATGGCTACCAATATTTTGGGCTTTATTTTAGTTATGTTTCATTTATGACTCATAGGTTATAAAAGAAATTATCATAAAAAGGAAATAAGAAAAGCATGACTGTCAATATATAAAATTAATATTTCTACCACATGTACCATGGTCTTCTGAAGAAGGAAATCACTGATGTAACAGTGTGCAGTGAAGAGAAATTTATTTCAAAAGAAAATATAGCTGTAGTGTGAAAATCAATGTATGGAGAAGAAAAATGGACTCATGCACATTTTACAGATATTTTACTAAATCGTCTTTACATGACGATTGAATTTCAGTGAATTCCATATATGATGAGAATATGAAATTACTTTTTCATGCAGTTTAATTTCAAAGAGGAATGTCTTGAAGGAAAATCTTCTGTAATTTTAATTCTATCCCTGATGCAGAAAAATAGTCTAAACATTTTAAAATAATGATCCTCCAACTCATAATAAATAAGAAACATTATTCGCTTCCATAAAATAAAATTTTTATACTCCAGAGTCAGACCTATCTTCATACACATCAATTTGTTAGTTCCAAATGATGTTTGCTTGTTTGTTTCAATCGACAAAAACCCAATGCCTTTCTTTTACTCAGTAATATCACTACCATTGTGAGTACTTTTAATATTATAGAATAAAAGATAATGTATTTTCTCATATGTGTTTGGAAACACAATGAAAACCTATTGCATCACTGTAGAAAATATAGTTTCCGTTTTGATTATAAGAACTACAACAAAAAGAATTACGAATGCATGAAGAAAGAAAAAATTTATGAAAAATCTTAACCATATGAAAAGTTTTAAATGCAAAAAGAGTCATTTAGGGCAAAAACACTTTGAAATTACAAAAGCTTGAATTATGATCTTCACCCTCTGAGAAGCATGAATAGTAAATACAGCCAGTATACAATCATTTTAGGACCCGGGGAGTGGAGCTGCTAATAGGAATGAAACTGCGGTAGGAAGAGATAAAGCTGGGCAGCTGGAATCTTAGTCACTTCAAGTATTTGTAAGTCACCTGTGAAATGAGAAAATTATTTGTTACCTTAAGAAAACTCTAGGAGAGATCCAATCAACTAGAGTGGAAGAGGTATCAAAGACCTGTGTCTCAGTTGTAAAAGAAAGTGTGTCTTTGTCACTTTTCTCATTTCTGGGACAAAATACCCAAAGCCCAAAGTTAAAGGAAGAAAAGTGTATTTCAGCCTACAGATTTTTTTATTTTATGGAAAAAGGTTAAAACACAATTCATAACAAATAATAGGAGAATAACAATAGTTTATACATTACAAGTTGTTATCTTTAAAGTAGTTGCTCAGGCTACAAGATATGGGCATAAAAATTTCTCCATTCAATACTAGTACAAACTTTCCTTTTTAATGATCTAAGAGACACTAATAATAAAACTGACTTGCATTTCTTCCTTTTTCCCTACTATCCTTTCCCCTCCCATCAGTCCTAGTTCCTTTTTTTTCCTTTTGAACAACTTCTTCCTATTTCACAGTATCTATTGCACATTTTGGACTCTATTTACTCTTCCAATTTCTCACACAAGGGAGACAATACAATGTTTACACAAGTGAAACTGATTATTTCACTTTTTAGAAGTATGGTCTCAAGTTGTATCCATTTGCCTATAAAAGTCTCCTTTATCCTTCTTTATGGCTGAGTAGTACTATGTTGTATAAAAATACCACATATTTTTAATCCATTGTAGCCTATAGTTTTTAGAGGTTTCAGTCCATACCTGACTGACTCCAAGGCAGGTAACATGGCAGAGGGGCATCACATAGGAGAAACAGTCCGTGGCAAAGCAGGAAGGCAGAAGAGAGCAAAACAGCCAGCAACAAGCAGCAGGCAACAGCAATAGCAATAGCAGCAGCCCTCTTTCTGTCCCCTATATTCCATCCATGCAACCTACCAGGTGGTATCACTCACACCTAGGGTGGGGAACCTTTAATCCCAGCATTGCACCATTAACATTGGCTTCATATCCTTAATCACCAAATCACACCCTAGATCCATCCACCTCCAAATATCCCCACGTATGACTGGATGAGGTTTTGGGTGTGAGGGACATCCAGATACAAGTCATAACAAAGAAACACATTTAAATATAATCATCCCTTCATATTTGTGGGTTCCCCATCTGTAGAATTAACCAATTTAAGAATGAAAACATTCAGAAAAAAATGTACCTGAAATGAGAAGCACACATAAATATTTTTTTGTCATCACTCCCTAAACAATACAGTAAGTAAAACATTTAATTAGCATTCACATTATGTTTGGTATTTTAAGTAGTTTAGAGATGATTTAAAATATTTGAGAAGGTAAGTGTAGGTTATACATTTACATAAGGGACATGAACGCTCGCAGACTTTGGTATCCCTGGGAATTCTGTATCTCGTCTACTGTGGATACTAGGGGATGACTGCATCTGTTAGCACAGGAAGTTTGAAGCTAAAATATAACTAGGCCAGGAAGACACTGGGTCATTAAGGTTTGCTGCTACATGAAACTTAAAAGAACAGATAGTACACTTGATCTTCCAAGTCTGAGAAGCAATGTTGCTATGTGAAGAAGAAGCAGGATATTTATATATAGAAGCTTATTTCTTACCTGAGACTGTATCGGGGTGGAAAGTATTAATGAAAATAAAGAATGGGACAGTCTAGGGTTTTTTGTTTGTTTGTTTTTCCCCCAGATGGTGTTTAATGATGTAAAATGAGCCTAGTGATATAGGGGAAAGAAATTTCCAACCTAGAAGATGTCCAGTATGAGTTTATGTTCTTTAAAATTACAGAAGGTACAATGGAGGTTAAGAACAGAACATATTTATTGAGAGAAAGAAAACTATCTGAGAGAGAGACAGAAAGGGTCTTGAGTGGTTTGCCAAAGACTCTGTCTTTTCTAAGGACATTTATAGAGCAAAACTACAAAGTGAGGCAGGTCTAAGGTGGGGAAAACATGGGAACTCACAAGGTGGGCATGAAGTGGGACAGAGCTATGGCCAACCAATAAGATTAATTTCTCAGGTAAAATTCATTAAATTGGGGACAAATGGTAAAGCAAGTCACATAGCAAGTGAGCATGCATAAAGAACAGTGACTTTTCCTGTAGGCATTTGGGTTAGTGACTCCTGGCTTCCTCAGGGTGGTAGAGACCTATTTAGAATATGTCCCTGATGTTTATCCTTAGGCAGTATGTGGGTGCATTTGTTTTATCTTTTATCTTGAGGTCTGGCCCACAGTGGAGGTATCTGTCTCCCCCACCGTTGCAAGGTATCTGCTCTTCTACACTGGGTCCTTTGAAGGCCTAGCCCTGTGTCTTGGTTACTTTCCCTTTGTTGCTGAGACAAACACCTGACACCAAAGTGAAGCAAGGAAAGGTTTATTTAGCTTACAGTTTCTGAAGATTTCAGTCCATAATCAGCTGGCTCCAAGGCAGAGTGGCTTGGCACTGGGACAACACTTCAAGGCAGCAGCCAGAGCAAAAGAGGGCAGCCGTTCATGGCGGCTGCAAGTGGCAAGAGCAAACCGCGCCAAAGAGCAAAACACACCCCCATTCCGACCCTACATTGCATGTCTGCTCCACCCCTGGGTGGGTGCAGAGCTCACACCGCCAATCTCAGCACTACACAACAAATTAATCATAAATGTTAGATTCAGCTGCTTCCATGACTACATGAGTCTTGGGGGGCCATCTATATACAAACCATAACACCCTGTGTGACTATAATATTTCTATCTAACTCAGTTGCCTGCAACACTAGGATTTCACATGCCCTGACAGTAATTGAGATGTCTGAATACTTATCTAATGTAATAGGAAAATATTTGCACTCTGAGCTGCTGAAAAGAAATAATGGTTGGGGAGAAAAAAACTGCTTTAATTTTTATTTGTTGTCACTGGTCAAGTGTGCTTACTATACAAACCACACAGACAATTTTTGGCCAGGTAGTCAACTTCACTCTTCCAAATGGTTCTCTGAATTCTGTTTTGATTCATGTTGGCTTCCTGTCCCCTTTATTTCCCTTTCCCCTTTGCTTTTTTCTATTAGTGCAATTTTTTTTCCTCTTTCTGAGGCAGCAGAATAACTGTCAGAGAAATGTTGCAATTTTGTTTGTGAAATGTAAAAAGGAAACTTTTAGGTGGACATTTTAAAAAATCCCTCTAGAAATACAGAAATAAATGTCAGGGGTACACAAACAATGTATAGCTATAAAATAATTTGAAAAGCAAAAGAATACAGAATCCATTCTGGAAGGATCTGTCAGCTAGTCATGCCTAAATAGTAACACTGAAAGTTTCTAATGAAGATTCTGACAAATGGAGAAAAAAAATACATTCTGTTTATAACACTGTGTTATGACTTGTAACTAGATGTTCCCCCAAATCCTCATGTGCTCACAGGTGGGACTTTCCAGAGCTGGCTTGATCTAGGCCATGTGATACTTGAATTAAACATGTGTGGTACTAAAGTATCCACCAATTGGAATTAGCAAAGTTCTGTGTGTGAATATTGAAAGGTTTCTGCTGAGTATAAATTGCTGAATATTATAGTAGTGGTCCAACATGGCAGAAGTCCAAAACAAAAGAACAGCTCTTCTCCCCAGTGACCACTTCCTCCTCCTTCTCCCCTCTAAATACAATTTCCTCTTGCTTTTCCCACATGCATGAAGAAAACTCCAAACAACTTCCAGTGTGTCATTAATGTCCGCCCCTCATACTCCACCTCTGGCCAGAGTCCATATAAACCTCAGCTCCCTTTGTCTCTGGCCAGACAAGCCCAGTGAGCTGTGCATTCCTCTCAACTTCCTCAATAAAGGCCTCTTTTTCTTTTTGCCTCTTTGTCGCTCCAAAAACACCTAACATTTAATGCCATGAGTTGGATCAGGGCATGTGGTTCCTGGGGTTTTCCCCGGTTCTGAGCACCCCTCCCCACCCTCCTTTCCTCTGGGACCCACCTATTTGCCTTTGTTAGCCTGCATCCAACACAAATCCACCTCATTTCTCACTGGTGAGCCACCTCTCAGTTCGGGATTTCCTGTCTCATTTTCTCAGTCTATTCATCTCAAAACCTCATGGGCCCATATCAGGAGACCTCCATTGTGTCCCTTGGACAGAGGAAAATACCCTCACACTCCATGTGCAAAGCCCTGAAGCAGGGCTATTACCCTACTGTCCTTTGGGATCTCCCCCACACACACGCTCTTGGTGATGGCTGCTGAGAACAGATGTTGGGGTTTTCTCTCTATCACACTCTCAAAATGAATGACAACTTCTTTTGAAAAGTGTGACCCAGGCTATTTAGTCATAGCTCTTGGATCACCTCTAATTTGGTCACTATGAGGAATAAATTCCTCCTGTCCCCAAAAAAGATATACCACTAGGGTGCCTTGTTCATAATCTTGGCCCCCTCCATCTCTGGAAGACCGTAAAACTCAAAAAGCTGATCTTCTACTGACAGGTGACTTGGCAGGCCTGCAAATTTGATGGTAGCCAATATCCTGGAAGAGGGGCACCTTTTGATCCATCTATACTTCAAGAATCAGAAATCTGATACATTCAGGCCTTTTTTAGTTTTGAGGAAGTGACCATCTCTTATTTAGCATTGTAAGGCAGTCCAAGTACTTTTGGCATAAACACCTAGATTCTCTCCCCTCCTCCTCACTGGACTCATTAGATGATGTGCTTCCCATCTTTATTACCCCTTCCCCAGATCCCCAAACACAAACTTCTCAGCCTTCTCGACCAGAGGTTCCTGAGTTTCTGTCTCATCCTCTTCCCTTCCCTCACCCCAATGGCCTCTACCTCTTCCTTCACTTCCTCCCTTCCATCTCAGACTGCTCAATCTCCCCAGTGTGAGCCATCCAGCCTGCCTGATGGCTCCTCTTCTTCCTCCTCCCCGCTCCCCTCTCATCATCTTCTCTCCTGCTTACCAGACTCAATCTTGCATTTCTCAGTCACCTATTAGATCTCATATCTCTCAGTCATCTAGTGCACCACATGGCATTTGACTGTATCTGGTGACCCCATACCATGTGGTCCTCAGCAGCCATCTTATTGTAAGTCACAAGGAGATTCACTGCCATCTTGCAGTCTTTTACCATGTGACAGCCCACCACCATCTTGTGACAGGTCATATGGTAAATGGTTGCCATCTTGTGGACCTTATCATGTGACCATCAGCAGTCATCTTGTTGCAGGTCAAATGATGACCCATTGCTACCTTGTGGTCCCTCATCATGTAACTGGCAGCAGCCATCTTGTTGTGGGTCACATGATACCCAGCTGCCACCTTGTGCTTCCATCTCATGTGGTGACAAGCAGTCATCTTATGGTCAATCAACCTGTAGCTGCCCACAGATGCTTGCTGGGTGATTAGCTGCCCAATGACTGTCTACACCTCCTATACAACAGTCTTCTCAGCCCTAATCCCTACTCCCCTTTTGAGAACAGGTTGGTTCTGAGGGACTAGTTCATATCCATGTTCTCTTTTCCCTTGCCAACCTATCCCAGATTAACCATAAATTAGGTTCTTCTTCTGCTGACCCACAAACTTATATTAAAGAGTTTGAATTTATAACTAATTTATTTATTATATTTTAAAGATATTTATGTGGTTCTGAACACCACCCTCACCTCACAAGAGAGGGCTCAATTATGGCAAGTGGCTCAAGAAGAAGCCAATCATAGACATAAGGCAAATACTGCTGAAAATGATTCTGGGCAGGAGGTAGACCCTGAACAGTATCCTAACTGGAATTATCAAAATGGTGAAAGCTTCTATAAAGTATATAAGAGGATTGAATGTATAATTGTGGGCCTTAACTAAATAGCTCACAAACACACTAACTACAAGTTTGTAGAACAGATCCAAGAGAATAATTAAAAACCTGCAGTGTTCCTCACATATCTTAAGGACACACTAATTAAGTTCACTAATAGAGACACAGACTCCCTT